>PVJA010011697.1:0-54103 GCA_004027025.1 Myocastor coypus | reverse complement strand
TGGGGTATTAGGAAAAATATTAAAAACTGAACTGGTATGAAACTTCCAAAAAAAGTTCTTTTCTGTCTTTTTAATCAAAAGCCTTAAACTTGCTATTCTAGAGGCAAGTCAGAAAATCACAGATTGGACATCAGCCTGGGAAACTTAATAAGACAATGTTCAAACTTTTTAAAAAATGAACAAAAAATGCTGGGGACATACTATAGCTCAATGTTCTGTGGGCTCAATTCCCAGGACAGAGCACACAGTGGGAAATGTAGAAAGAGCCTGGAGTCTACTTCCTAGAAAATAATTTGTTTTTTTAAAAAAAGCAGGGTGGCATGCCTGAAGGGCCCATCACCACCCCAGAGCAAGACTAAAGGGTGCCCTCTTGCCATGCTGGTCGGTCTTCCCAACACACACTGACACACACCTGAATGATGAAGGCTATTTTAGCTAATTTTACAACTATGCCAAATCACCATTTTCTATTTGAAGGAATTCGTGGCACTCCATTTCATTAATATCTCAGTGAAATTTCTTATGGAAACACAACATACCAAATTCAGGTGAAAATCCATAGTTGCGGAAGTACTGAGCACGTTCTGACAGGCAGCCCTGTGCACCTCATGCTCGACCTGAGGCTGGCCCAACATATTGGCCCAGAGCGGCCCTGGGCTCCATGCCACACCTGACCGCTGCACCTCGCACTGCCTGGGCCCTTTCACCGTGGTATCCAGCAGCAGTGTGTGCCACAGCTGATGCTGAAGTGCCTGTCATCCACTGCAAAGGGCAGACACAGACACACAGACACACACACACACACACACACACACACACACACACACACACACCAGGACCAGGCTGCAAGTCCTCTGGGACAGGGGTCCCAAACTTAATGCCCAGGGGTGCCCTAGAGGGCTTGTTAATCAGAGTGCTAACTCTTACACCCAGAGTTTTAGTTTCAGTCTGGGGTAGCCCCTGCGAATGTCATTTCTTTCGAGTTCTCAGGTAGAGCTGAAGATAAGTACTCGGGCAACCACAGTTTGGTAACTGCTGCCCGAGCAAGGGAGGAGAACTGCCTGTGGCCTGAGATTCTGTGGTCTGCAGTCAAGAAGGGATCATTTATTGGAGGTCACACCTGATTTCTGGACTGATCTTTGGTGTTCAGACTAATGATTTTAAAGGTAAAGGAAAAAAGAGGAGCTCAGTGTCATTTTTTAAAGGGCAAACAGAGTCCCATGTCTAAAAGCAGAGTGCATTCGTGACAGTATTGGAAACCATGTCACAGAAGGATTGATCATGCTCTACTACAAAAGTGTCTGCTGCCTGGACACTGCTTCCTCAGGAAATGGGCAGACCTCTCGCTCACTACTGTGGCCACTTGACTGGCATATTGTCACTGCCTGGGGAGGTAGCGCAGCAGCATAAGTGCATGCCTGGCAACTGCAAGGTACCATGAAAAGACAGGACAGGAAAGGACTGGACCAGATGGGAAAGGACAGGACAGGACCAGACTAGACAAAAATGGACAGGACCAAGCTGGGCACGGTGGCGCACGCCTATAATCCCAGCACTTGGGAGGCTGAGGCAGGAGGATCGGTGAGAGTTTGATACCAGCCTGGGCTATAAAACTGAGCTCAAGGCCAGCCCGAACTGTACAGCAAGACCCTGTCTCAAAAAGACAAAAAAAAAAAAAGACAGAACAGGACCAGACCAGACCACACCAGACCAGACCAGACCAGACTGCAATGGAAAATGGAGACACAAGTTTTACTCTATAATGTGCATTTTGCAGTAAATTTTACAGCAAAATGAGTTAACCCAGTGACTCAGACATTCTAAAAGAGTCAACCGTCAGAAGTTTGTGACTGTTGGCAACTGAGCATACATTCATGTATTAAAATTCGTTGACTATACCAGTAAGTACTTCCCAAGCATCAACTCCATACCCAACTAACAAGTTAGTACAGGGAGCACAAAGCACAGTCCCTACCCTTTGAGTACTCATGGTCAGCTAAGAGAACAGAAAACTGAGAATATAAGAAATCAGTAGTTTCCATGCGATCTTGCAAATTATTCTTGAATTCTATACCATCTGGGTGTGCTAGCATAGGCCTGTAATGCCAGCACTCCAGAAGCTGAAGCAGGAGAATCACTAAGGGTTCAAGGCCATCCTAGGCTACACAAGGAGATTCTGTCTCTCCCCCCACCCCCCAAAAAAAGTGTAGCCATTTTTAATAAAGTCTGGAATTGATGGCAATCTGACACATTCTACAATCATTAAATACAAATTTAATTTTAAAATAAGTAGGTGCTGAGGATGTATCTCAGGGGCAGAGTACCAACATCCTGAGCTCAAATGTCAATATCATAAATAATAACCACAGTGCCAGCCAGATAGTTCAGCAGACTAAAGTGCCTGCTTAGGCAGGCACAGGGACTAGGGTTTGATCCCTAGCATGCTGTGCCAGCCCTACCCCTAGGGCACACTGAAACAGAGACTGAGGCTGGGCATGGTGGTACACACCTATAAATAACCCTAGTGCTTAGGAGGCTGAAAACAAGACGATCACTACAATTTGGGTCTCTGTAGTAAGACCCTGTAGACCCTATATTAAATACATAAAAAAGAGAAAAAGAAAAGATTAAAATAACAATAATAACAAGAATGATAATGATGATAGAGCAGTACATACATTCTATTTTATGAATGCAGCCTGCTCTAGAAGCAAAAGCCAATTAAGATCTTTTAAAAATAAATCAAATGGGCTGGCGGATGGCTCAGCGGTCTAAAGCGCCTGCTTAGGCAAGCTTAGGTAACTGCAGAGACTGTGGTTCTATCTCTGGCACCACATGCTGCACCAGCCCCACTCCCAGGACAGGCTGAGCCGGACATAATATTAGAGAGATAGATAGAGAGATAGATAGATAGATAGATAGATAGATAGATAGATAGATAGATAGATAGATAGATAGATAGATGATACATAGATACATACATACATACATAGATAAATGGATAAATCAAATGACCTTCTGAGTTGTGTTCTTTAATACACAACATTACAAATCTGATGGGTAAATGTTACACTATTTGAGAAAAATGAAAATAAAATAAAAATTAAGAGTCTCCAAAGGTTGAAACAAATGCCAAACTTTAGCCCAGGGCAAACTTTTTATTATGAATGCTTGCAAGATCAGGTTTATAATGAAAACACAAGCAGACAAGGCTGACGTGTAATATACATAAGTGATATGTTTCTGCTCCTGTATAGTGATTTTCCTCCCTTCTAAGCATTAATCTTTAAATGACTTAGTCTATAAATTATTGAACTTAGTTCAAAAGCAAATGAAATTTAAAATACCCATTTACTGAATGGCAAAAATGTCATGTTGGAATTACTGAGATTTATCTGTTTCTTTAACAATTCCTGTAGCAAACTCACTTCATTGCTCAAAATTATTACCTGGTTGCATCGTTTACTCTGGTTTAACCATAAATCTATCGCCACTGCTCCAACAGCAGCCATTTGTCAGGATCTCATTCACTCATTCGTTCACAGCCAAAACTTTTTCCTTCCACAGCTCTAAGCTGGCACACTGGCACATGGAGATAGCACTCAGTTTTTTGAAAATCTAAAGTGCAGGAAGGGGTTCAATCCCTGGCGTGCCATGCCAGCTCTATTCTGGGGGCATGCTGGGACTGCAACTGAGACTGGGTGTGGTGGCGAGAGCCTATAATCCCAGGGCTTGGGAGGCTGAAAACAGGAGAATCACTATCAGTTCAATCTATGTAGTGAGACCCTGTACACCCTGTAGACCCTATACCAAATACATGAGAAAAAAAAAAAAAGAAAAAAACCTGTTAAATTCATGGGTGCCACTGGTTGCTTCCATGGGGCAGGAGCACAGAGGGGCACGACATAACCAAGACCATGTTCACCCACCCCACTCGTGCATCTGCTTGTACTCTAACAGCTCAAGTCGAAAGCACACATAGCTATGATAAGGCTGCCCCACCTGTAGAACTGATGTTCTTCTTAAGTCTTAATGCCCAATGGGACAGCTTTCACAACAGGTCAGTCACTGCTGCTGTAGTTAGGAAGATTCTGGCTTGAAATCCAGCTGCTTCCCATGCCAAGAGGGGCTGCACTGGCCGGCATGTGTGAGTCCTCAGCGCCATCCCTAGCGTGCATGTGTGCACACACATGCACACAAAAAGGACTCATTTCCTTTCTCCTCACAATTTGCTTACTGGAAAAGAATTAAGCAAAATAAATATTCAGGCTATGTGTGTACTGCAATAGTACAAAGCTTGACTAGCATGCATAGGGCCCTGAATTTCAACTTTATCAATAGTACCCAAAAGAAAAAAAAAAAATCTTCAGTGATAAATTACTACAAGTATGATGAATAAATGAAAATATTTTTCTTTTTCTTTGTGGGGGGAAGGGTCTACAGGGTGTTCAGGGTCTCACTGCTAGATCAGACTCATAGTGATCTGCCTGTTTACAGCCTCCCAAGAGCTGGGATTATAGGTGTGCACCACCATGCCCAGTCTCAATTGGTGTTCCAACGCACCCCCCCACTCCAACCCCCAAGCCTTCCACCCCCAGGGCTGGCATGGCACCGCACACCTGGGGATTGAACCCCTGGCCCCTGTGTCTGCCTAAGCAGGTGCTTTAATCCACTGAGCTATTTGACCAGCCGCAAAAATATTATTTTAGATGGAAAAAGGTCAAACAACTATATAAAAATAGAAATGCTCACACAATTTTCAAAGAAATACCACTTTAATACTACTTTTCACCAAACTAATAGAAAGGAAAACTTTTGTTTTAGTTGTTTCCAGAGAGGCATGAAATAAGAAAGCAGAGCTGCTGTGGCAGTGCAATAGTTCCTCGCAGAAACTTAGCAGCGTTTCAGAACTCTAGCTTTTAACTTGCTAAACTCATGTCTAATAAGTAGCCCAAAGGAGACCTCAAGGTGTGCATTCAGAGTGTGCATTATGTTGATAGTCACCTATATTTATAATAAAAGATTGGAAATTGCTTAGATAGCTGAAGCTGTGGGACTTTTATGTTGCATATTCTTAACATGAAAATAGCAATACTGGGCCCAGGAAACCCAGCAAGCACAAGGACTGGAGTTCTATCCCTGGCACCACAGGCCATGCTGACACTACACACCACACCAGCCACTGAAACCAGAAGTGGTGACACACATTTGTGACCCCAGCGCTGGCAAGGCTGAGACAGGAGGATCATGAGTCCAAGCTGAGTTATGAGGCCCTATAATAAATAAATAAAAGATTTTTGAAAACTTTTTAAAATTCCTTATGTGAGGTTATTTACATAAAGGAGAAGCACATCATATTTGCACAGCTTGATCTTGGGTTTTATTTTGGCAGAGGATGTACTTATATATGCAGTGGAATTTAAAAATCAGGATATAGGCCAGCCAAATAGCTCAGTGGATTAAAGCACCTGCTTAGGCAGACACAGCAGCTGAGGCTGGATCCCTGGCATCCTGTGCCAGCCCTGCCCATACCATGGCAATTGAGACTGGGTGTGGTGGTGCACACCTGTAATCCCAACTCTTGGGAGGCTGAACACAGTTAGATAACTATGAATCAGATCTGTGTAGTGAGACCCGGTAGACATCCTAAATACAATACAATATAATATATACATACATACATACATACACACTAGGACACAAAATGTTGTGTATTTTGTTTATTAACATATCCCAAGAACTCTCAGGAGCATACCTATTCCTGGCCCAGGGTACTAAATACTTGCTGAATAAATACAGATGTCAGAAAAAAGCCTGTAGTTATACCTGAGTTTGAAATACAAATGAAAACTTAAACACAACTGGAGTTTCTAATTTCTCTTTCCTTTTTAAGAAATATTTCTTTATTTATTTGGTACAGGATCTCACTATGCAGCTTGGACTCATACTGATCCTCCTGCCTCAGCCTCCCCAGTGCTGGGATTACAGGTGTGCACTAGCACACTAGGTTTCAGTGGTGGGCACAACATGTGGCACCAGGGATTGAACCTAGGTCCTTGAACTTGCCAGGAAGGCACTTAGACTGCCGAGCTATCTCTCTACTTTTAAAACTGAAATAAAGCAATAATATTTCTGCATAAACTATACCTTATTCCTTCTAAAACTTCAGAGCCAGATCTGATTCAAAATTTACATACAGGGGGGGTGGGGAGATAGCTCCGTGGCACAAGTGCCTGCCTGGCAAGTACAAGGTCGTGAGTTTGAACCCCAGGTCCAAAAAAAAAAAAAAAAAAAAAAAAAAATTTACATACAGGGCCAGGGAGATAACTCTGTGGCACAAATGCCTGCCTGTCAATTGCAAGGTTGTGAGTTTAAACTCCGGTCCTGCAAAAAATAAATAGATAAATAAAAATTTGCATACAACATGTGCACATTGCTAAGGTTCCATATTATTTCTGAGACACAGGACATCCACAACACGGAAAGCCTATGCTAAATTTTAAAAATTACATAGGTCATTTGATGACTAACTTCTTTGCTTCATATAAATCTTTGTGGAGTATGTAATTTTTTTTTTTTTTTTTTTAATTTTAGGAAAGGCTCTACAGGCTGTTCAGGGTCTCACTACTAGATTGGACTCATAGTAACTCACCAGTTTACAGCCTCCCAAGAGCCGAGATAACAGGCACGTGCCACCACACCCAGTCTCAATTGCCAACTCAGCATGCCACCAGTCCATCCACCTCCCAGCAGGGCAGGCACGGCAGGCCTGGGGATTGAGCCCTTGGCCCCTGTGTCTGCTTGCAGGCACTTTGCTCTGCTGAGCTATTTGGCTAGCCCTTTGGAGTATACAATTTAAAGACATACTCTTCAAAACACAGGTCATAGGATCTTATTTTTTAATTGTATCACATTATTTAAGATTCTATTTATTTTTAAGGCCGGCTCAGCCTGCCTTAGGGCAGGGCTGGCGCAGCATGTGGTTCCAGGAATCAAACCGTGGTCCCTGCAGCCGCCTAAGCTTTACCCAAGCAGGCGCTTTAGACCACTGAGCTATCCTGCCGGGCCCCACATTATTTAAGATTCTAAAACATAAATAAAATTTTCTTCCCAGAAATTTTACTTTACTTTCCCTTTTTCCATAACTGCCTTATCACTTTTTTTCATTCTTATAACATGGAAAGGAAGAATTGAAGTTTGTTCTTATTATCACTTAAGTGGGTTTACATATCACTAGAGTGGTAACTTGAAATGCATATTATATACACAGACATTTTGCATGTCCAAATCATGCCAGTTTTCCTCTAGCACATAGCATTTTTCCTGGTGAAAAGCCAACAAACAAAAACCTCAGAGGAGGACAAACATTAAATATATTCTGGGTTGATAGCCAAGGGCAGAACACAGACACATGGTCCTGCCCTAGCACTTACAGCTGTTCAGATAAAGCATGGAGCCAGAAACAATGACGGATATGCCTGAGAAACATGGTGGCAGCGCAGAGCGTGTCCTGGCATACTGCATGTCCACCTGCAAAGGCTGAACTGAACCTAGAAGTATAATTTTAGAGAAGCAAGCCAGTGATGACTTGTGTCATATAAACAGGTCTGGGTTGTTTGTTTGTTTGTTTGTTTTTTAAGACAAAAGATCTCAGGGCTGGCAGTATAGCTCAGCGGATTAAGTGCTTGCTTAGGGAAGCGCAGGGGCCAGGGTTCGGTTCCTGGCCCTGCCTGCCACGCCAGCCCAGCTCTTGAGCAAACTGAGCCTGAGATGGAGTCTGGGCATGGTGGCGCATGCCTGTAAACCCAGCACTTGGGAGGTACAAGCAGGAGGATTACTATGAGTCAGTAGTGAGACCCTGTACAAAAAAAAGGCAAAAGATCTCTACACTAGTAAGATACCACTTTCCAGTCACTCACATTTCCCCTACCAAGCCCTAAAATAATATGCACACATTCCAAGCACTAAAACTTGAATTTTTCATAATCCATATATAAACTTCAACAAAAAGGGAATACATGCCTACACTACAGAAACTCAAGTTAGAACAAGACGTTAGCATTTGGTTGTGAAGCCTAAGCCTTATACTACATGTGAAGGCCGAACATTCTTAATTTTTATGGGACAAATGCTCTTCACAGCTCAGGAAAATGCTTAGAATTTCTGCTGAGAAAAGTGGCCCTTGGAAATTGAGAGGATTCTTTAGTTTTCTTCACCATGAATTATTCACAAAGCAATAAGAAAACTCAAATTTCAACCCAAAATATTACAAAGCTGGAGTGTAAAATTCAGATGGAAGTGAAATCAATGCAAGGAAAGATTCAGTGTTTGAGAACATGATTTAGGGTCTAGAGATTAAAATTTTAAGGAAGGCAGAAAATACTACTTCTCTGTTGGCTTGCTGGGGAGAGGCTGAGGGGCTCCTGACCTTGTGTATGATCACATTCTTCTGTCTACAAGGGCCTCGCTGTCATTCTGTACGGTTGCTTACCACTGTCTCAAACCTAGGCTAATATCTGGTACAAACTCCTTATCTATGGAATACTTGTTAAGTGAGTGAGTAAATGAATGAGTGAGTGAATGAATGAATGAATGAGTGAAACTGAGCCTAGGAAACTGGAAACAGAAATGTGCAATAAAAAAAAAAAAAAAAAAAAGCTTGCTGTTTTACAATAGTAGGAGATCCATAAACATTTACAAATGGAATTTAAATTTTAGGATGTAAAAATATTAAATTAATAAATAAATAAATAAATAAATTTTAGGACGTTTTCCGTCCCCAAGTATTAACATGTTACAATATGGTTCACAAAGCAGAAGGAAGACAGTGCGTTAAAACAGCAAGACTATGAAAGGAACATGCTCAGGAAGGCACAGAAGTCACATGAGGCTCTATATATATCCTACCACATGTGTGAAGGGTTTTTGTTAGGGATCAGAGGCAGCCACTTGTCCTTGCTTATCTTAAGTAGACCACCAGGGAAACACAAATGGAGTGCTTTAGGAACAAAAGCAAATCACTATTAGTTTGAAAATCATCTTTTAAACAATTATGATCAAATGATACACATTTTTAAAAATTGAGCTCATTATCTACACAAAGGTATTCTCATATAACCCTGGAAAGAGTGGCAATGGACTTCATTGGAGTTACACCCTCAATGTGTGTCACAAATCCAAGCATGTTACTAACATACGCCCAGCAAGGCGCCTGCCAGTTCCCAGCTTGCATCCACTTTCCCTAGTTGCCAATCTCTGCATCTCCACCTACAAACTGAGCTCATGTCTGAATGAATGCACCTGTACTCAGCTCATATGTTACACAACTGGTCCTCAGAGTGCTAGAATTGGGAGGTGGACTTAGCAGGAGATGTGGAGTTGGTGGAGTGGTGTGAATCCTCAAAGGGACTGTGGGACCCTGTTGCTTTCCTCTTCTCTTGTCTTTTACCCTGCCAGACTTGTGCCATGATGTGATGCCTCACTGGAGTCTCAATGTAGTGATGCTATGGAACTATGGACTGGAGCCTCTGAGGTTGTGACCCCTAAATGAATGTCCTGTCTGTAAATTAATTATTACAGGTATTTCATGATAGTAATAGGAAACTGACTAATACAATTATCATCACCTTAGGCTCTGGATGGATGGATGAGTGGATGGATGCAAGGATGGATGGATAGATGGACAGATGGATAGATAGATGTGTATTCATTTAATCTTCTCAAAAATCTTGTAGGAACTTTCACTACTTCTATTTTTCCCAATAACAAAACTGAAAACATGGAGAAAAGAGATCTTGACTAACACTACCTGCTGAAAGACCACTGAGTGTATCTGATGAGATTCCAGGGCATACCCTTAATTGCTGTGCTAGTATCTCTTGCAGTCCACATTCTAAGGTTAATAAGAGGCTTCCTATAGCTTGCTCAATCTCTCCTCTGCAGTTCTACCATGGCTCTTACCGAAGTGTTCTATTGCTATCTTGTTTTCTTCCTTCTTAGGTCCTGTTCTGATAGCTATACTGTAATCCCACCTTCTCCTGGCACAGAAGTTCTTTCTTTCTCTCTCCTTCCTTCCTTCCTTCCTTCCTTCCTTCCTTCCTTCCTTCCTTCCTTCCTTCCTTCCTTCCTTCCTCCCTCCCTCCCTCCCTCCCTCCCGCTCTCTCTCTCTCTCTCTGAACTAGAGATCAAACTCAGGACTTTGTACTTGCCAAGCAGGCACTTGTGCCCCTGAGCTATCTCCCTGGCCCCTAGCACAGAAGTTCTGATTCATCTACACTAAACCTGGTACCCGAGTCTCTTTGACCCACTCCAGAACTAACAATGAAAGATTAAAGGGAGCTCATCCTGAAGCAGGATCCTGGATTGAGGATGTCATCACCTACTGCTAGTCTGGACTTGAACTTTACCTTTGAGACCTGAATCTCTCCAATGAATCTCTACCCTGTGGCCTCCCCCAGTGAGTGGGCTGGTCTCTCTTCTGTTTCTGTCAAGAACTAGTAATGGGAATGGGTTTAAGGCTCTATGATAAAGCATTTGTCTATCAAGCATGAGGCCCTGGGTTGGACCCTTGCAATGCAAATAGATAAATAAATAAATAAATAAATAGTAAGCCAGCTGAGATAGCACATGTCTGTGATCCCAGCACTGGGAAGACTGAGGCAGGAGGATCACCACAAATTAGAGTCAGCCCACACATGATAAATTCAAGGTCAGTATGAACTACATAGTGAGACCCATATATATCAATAACTCATTTTATTAGGCAAAAACTTGCAGTTGCTAAGGATGGTATTTAGTGTCCATTGGGTCCAGTAAGGATCTCAGATTATCTGTTTCAGTTGTAATCTCAGGGAAGGTACCTTCACTCTAAAAGCAGCCAAGTGACTAAGATCCACAGTGCTCTGAAATGGTGGCTCTCTTCCTGCAAGCCACAGGAGAGGGCCGCCACCTGTCAGCCAGTGTGTATGGTTAATTAGGTAACATTTGTGAAGGGTTTTGTAACATGTAGCACACATGTCATCCGGGATCTCGCACATGGCACTCTGCACTACACAATCCAGGAGCTATTTTTAAAATCTATCAACCAGTTGATCAAAACGTATGTGTCCCTCTTGCAGAACTGCAAACTCATTCCTCTTTCACTGAGAATACCTCAAGAAGAACACACAACTGGTAGGGATTACTGACTAAGCTACAAATGGCAATGAAAACGAAACTTCCCCAAACTCCGATTTAAAACCCATGTTCTGCGAAACTGCAAAGAGCTTGATTTTTTTCATCTGTTCTTTTGAAAAAAGGTAATTCAAGGGGAAAGGAGGGAACAACTGTGACTTCCAGGGCTATGAGTGAGTCAGGGTCTGAATGGCCATTCTGGGCATGCGGAAGAGGCTTCCTGGTACCTCATAACCTGTAATGACAAAGGCCAGCTTTGCTGAAACCTGACTAGACTTGCTGGAGCAGTTAAGCCAAAACTCTTGATTGTGTGGGCTTACCTGTGGGATCACCTTTACCTCCCCAAACTATAATTACACAAAGCTTTTCTGGCTTCAGGAAAACTAAAAGGTCTATGCTTAATTAATGAGGGCAGGTCCCTAATTCCCCCTTCAAAGGAGCTTCCTTTTGCAAAGGGAATCCTATGAATGAGCAGGGAGGTTTAATGAATTGCCTTTGGCTAAGAGGTTTGAGGGGAGCTCCCCAAAATAGTTACCTCTCACAATGACAGGCTGCGGAGGTTGCCAGGGCCCCAAAATGCCACCAAGATGGCTCAGAGGTAGGCTCTGCACTACAAACTCTCAGGTGAGACCATCATTTCTTTAGCTCCTGAAGCCTGCTCAGATATTCTGAAACTGAACTATCTATGCTCTCAGACAACACCGCTGATCATACCAAGTACTTTAGTCAAGCCTGAATAGCAATTAGTCTTCTTTGACTTCAATTGTCCTCATTTATTTTAATGAAAACAGTCCTGACCTCCATTTCCTATAAAATTAACACTTTTGTTCAAGCTTTGTTCATCCATCTCGTCTTCTACCTGGGATGCAGGACGTAATGTGTGCACCTCTGAAGAAAAGTCTGTGTCAAGAAAATGTGAGAAATGTGAAGTTTTTTCCTTACCCTTACCTTTTTGTTGGAGAAGAGTGAAAGGAGCTAAAATACACGGAAATCAGTGCCTTTTAAGAAAACAGAGTTCCTAGGCTTACAAATGATTCTTGCTAATACCACCAAGATCATCCAAGATGATCTTGGCACGTACCAAGAGAAGCACTAATTAATTTCCTCTCAAATTCTAAATTCATTTGCCAATAGGTGTCCTATCCATTCACCACTTTAACAATATGAACACAGTATACTCAAGCCGACTGCGGGGGCATATGCCTACAGTCCCAGCTACTCACAAAGATGGAAACTATGTTGGCCAGGAGTTCAAGATCAGCCTGGACATCGCAGATGAGACGTCCATGCCACCACTGCTCTTGAGAAACCTTTCCCTTCCTTCTGTGCAGTCCCTGATGTTAGCTGCCCCCACCTAATTCCTAAGGCAGGAATTCTGCTTGGCAATTTGCAGGTCCCTCCTCCTGAGAACATGTGTAGGCTCTTCCCAGATGAGGTGGAATGGATGCCCGAGTACACATCCCATTCCCTCACCACTGTAGTCCAGGATCATGTTCAGCACCTGCTCCTGTTAAAGGTACTCAGTAAACATGGTGGGTGAAATTCAAAACATTATCCCCCAGAGATCTTACTGTAGCTTTCGAGAACAGGTACTTGTTTTCTTTTTACAGGAAAGGGGATAGAGTCTGAGACTGACTAACCTGTGGACAAGCTCTGAGCTAGATAGAAGTGGCAAAGCCAGACTCCTGCTGCATAGTCTGCTTCCTGAGTTCGCTGCAGACCATCCTGCTTGACACAAGGAATGTCTCCTGCAATTTCTACTGAAGCCTTCCACATCCAAGAGAATATCCCATGAATACATACACTGGAACTCTCTAGAAAATCTTCCCTGCTTTTTTTGGTGCCTTACCTGATTTTAGCAGGCCTGGGGATCTCCCACCTACTGATTTTGTGTTTTGTTTCTTTACATAACTTTTGAGCAAGCATTATACAGACCCAAGTACATTTGTTGTGAATAGTCACAAAGTGCCACTGGCCAAAGAAGGACCTCCTGAGCCACCCAGCCTGGATGTGTCCTTCATCCTCCAATGATGGAAGGTCACACCTCCCCAGCTGTTTTCACATAGACTTCACAAAAGACAGAGCAATCCCCATCTGTTACTCCTTCTCTTACTTAGCCCTCATTACCATTCTTTTCTTCTCTTCCCTCTGGCAAACAAACATGTTCAACTCTCCTGATAAACAGAAGAAAGGCAAGGGGAAAAAGAAAAAGATAAGAGAGAGGAAGGAAACTTGGTTGCTTAATTCCCTACTCATTCTTGCCTCTATTCCTCAGGAGTCCAAACTTCTTGACTAAATTTTCTGCACGTACCACTGATGATCTGTAGCCATGCATTAAAGTTTGGTGCTAAGCACAGTGAGAATGAGCGTCAGAAGCCCTTTCCTCCAACTGCCAGCATTGTGACTCTGCCTGTACTGAAAGCATGCCCGGTGGTGCCTCAGCTGCCTCAGCTGCACCATACTGCGAGCTCCCCACCTCCCTCAACACCCTCCTTCCTTCGCACTCTCCCTCGTTACCAACACACTCAGCTGACAGAACCTTCACCTCCCCAGTCCATCCCAACATAAGTCAAATTCAAACTCCTTCCCCCAAAAGGCTTCTGACCTTCAGGACTGGGTTCCATTTCCCCATCGAGTACCTTTGCACAGACAGACAGACAGACAGACAGACAGACAGACAGACAGACAGACAGACAGTGATTCTTCTGGAGTGCAGCAGCACCTTTACAAGGCTCTCTCCCTCCCAGACCTAGCTAAGCTACTGTTAAGCCCAACTTCCCCAGACCATATAAAATTCTTATGCCCTTCTAAAAAAAACTGCCCGATGTCCACTCAACAACAAAACTCAAACTATCCAACTGGTGGGGCCGGTAGGATAGCTCAGCTGGCTAAAGCATCTGCTTAGGCAAGCTGTGCCAGCCCTGCCTTCAGGATAAGCAGAGCCAAGGCTCCCCCCTCCCCCCAAAAAAGCTATTCAACGGGCACTGAAGGCTTCCACACCATGGATTCCAACCTACTCTCCAAGTTAAAGTTATTAACTTAATGAAAATTGTGAGCCGGGCGTGGTGGCACACACCTGTAATCCCAGCACTTGGGAGGCTGAGGCAGGAGGATCAGTGCAAGTTTGAGACCAGCCTGGGCTACAAAAGTGAGTTTAAGGCCAGCCTGAACTGCATAGTGAGACCCTGACTCAAAAAGAAAAAAAAAAGAAAGAAAGAAAATTGTGCTCCACTGAGTTCCTCTAAGCTTCCTAAATGCAACTGAAACTAATAGAATACTAACTCTTACTATTAAAGGAATAGAAAGAAATCCATCTCCCTGGGCACAGCGGGATGGCTCAGTGGTCTAAAGCACCTGCTTGGGAAAGCTTGGGTGGCTTCAGGGACCGCGGTTCGATCCCCGGCACCACATGCTGCACCAGCCCTGCCCTCGGGGCAGGCTGAGCCTGCCATAAAAATGAGTGAATAAACAAACAAAGGTTCTGAAAAAATAAATAAATAAATAAATAAATAAATAAATAAATAAATAAATAAATGAAATCCATCTCCCTTCAGTAAGAAATCCATATACTCACCAGGTTCACAGTTTCCAAAATAGACATATTTCCTTATAAAGTATCATCATTGAAATCGTAGATACACTGAGTTGCATCTTTAAAAGTGCTACCTTGCTTTTTTTTTTCCAAAATGAGAGTTTTCCCATAATTCTTTCCCTGTACTTTATTATCGAGAACTTTAACTTTCGCAAACTTGCTGTAAAACCAAGTAGCTACATTACAAATTCTAAGTTTACAAACCAAATTTGAAGTGTTTCAATGTATCACTTTCATTTGTTATTTACTTATTTATTTTTGTTTTGTTTTTTAGGAGAGGGTCTCACTATGTAGCTAGCTCAGGCTGGTCTTAAACACACAATGATCCTCCTGCTTCAGCTTTTGGTTTACAGGCATACAACACCAGGCCTGGTCATTGTATATTATTTTTAAAACAATCTGCTTTCTTTCACTCACAGATACTTTAGATAGAACTGTAATACACTAAAGAATCCTTATTTTTAAATGTCAGCACCTCGGGGGCTGGGGAGATAGCTTCATGGCACAAGTGCCTGCCTGGCAAGTGCAAGGTCATGAGTTCGAACCGTAGTCCCCCCCCCAAAAAAAAAAATCATCACTTCTGTACAATACCTGCTATTTATTGCCAGATGAAAACGAGCTAGACATTGAAATTTATGTAAAGCACAAACATGAAGTACTAAATCATTTCTTAAATGAACTGCAATTTTCCAAATCCTGACATGAAAATCAAATCAAAATGACTCCTATTTTTTGTCCAAAAAAAAGGTAATTGCTTGAAACACCCTGAACTATGGCAAGTCAGACACCTCTGTGCCTTTTAACACCTTAATGATGAGCTGTGACGAGAGTCAGATTAAAGAACATCTACAGTTTCATGGCTTTTGGCCATGACATGGTCACATAGCAACAGAAATGACACAAAAATAAGAGATCTGAAAGTATTTAAAAAACGGGCAAAAAAAAAAAAAAAAAAAGGCAAAAAGTCAATCAAGAGTAAGGCCCATACAAAGACTTTGGCAAATGCTACCATTACAGTTGTTGGCAGTAGATTGTGAAGCAACTGAGGACAAGGGGAGGGGCAGGGATGGGGGTGTGTAGTAGTGCCACTCGTGCTGCTCATGCACATGCCCCAAGTTCAAATCCCAGCCTCCAACCCCCACCACCCCAAAATCAAGCAACTGAAAATTTTAAGATGATTTCAAGCTTTGTATTCAAATTTCATCAAATTTTACAAAGATAATTACTAAAAGGTCTAAAGATTTCTTTTATTCTGCAGGGTTTTTAAAATTTTATTAATTTTAATAAGAAATAATAGTTTCAAAATGTTAATAGGACAGCCACAATAATTAATACAATGCATATTGTTGTCTTCAAAGTAGTTATTCAAAGTACAAGATGCAGACATGATAACTTTTCTAAACACTATTAGTACAAATATTTCTTCTCATTGAACTAAGAAAAAGTATAGTCCAATAGTCCATAATAGTAGTGGATTATCACTACTATTTAAAACTGGCAAGGGGCCCGGCAGGATTGCTCAGTGGTCTAAAGTGCCTGCTTAGGAAATCTTAGGGGGCTTCAGGGACCACGGTTCAATCTCCGGCACCACATGCTGCACTAGCCCTGCCCTCAGGGCAGGCTGAGCCGGCCATAAAAATGAATAAATAAACAAAAGTTCTGAAACAAGAAAAAGAAATAAATTTTTTATTTTATTTTATTTATTTTTTTTTTTCTTATTTCAGAATCTTTATTTGTTTATTCACTCATTTTTATGGCCGGCTCAGCCCACCCCGAAGGCAGGGCTGGCGCAGCATGTGGTGCCGGGGATCGAACTGCGGTCCCTGAAGCCACCCAAGCTTTCCCAAGCAGGTGCTTTAGACCACTGAGCCATCCCGCCGGGCCCAAGAAATAAAATTTTTAAAAAATAAAAATAAATAAAACTGGCAATGTTGGAAGCTATTGACTTGTGCCTTTTATAGCTCAGCATATTAATCTGGCTTTACTTTTTATTACACCTCATGGTTAAACTTTTCTGCTAGATGGTTAAGACCAAGATAAAGCAAGACCAATATAACAAACAGTGTAACTTTTGTATCTGACAAGGTCAGTCAGATCCCCTCAGAATTTACCCTGAAACCATGTACAGCATTTTGTAGATCTTTTGTCAGTTTTATTGCATTAGGACTCAATACATAGTTGCATGACACTAAATTCCACAAATCTCATCCTCTACTATTTCAAATATTCTGTGGGTAAGAAACATTTTATATTGTATTTCTCTTGGTCCCTGGATACACAACAAGTGCTCAATCAATCTTTAATAACTCTGCTTAGTCAGAGCACAGTGGCCAGGGTTCAATCCCCAGCATGCCATGCTGGCCCTGCCCCCAGGGTGCACTGAGATGGTGACTGAGACTGGGCTTGGAGGCACATGCTGTGCCTATAATCCTAGTGGTTGGGAGGCTGAAGACAGGAGGATCACTACAACTCCAATCTAGGTAGTAAGACCCTGTGGACCTTGAAGACCCTGTCCTACACACACACACACACACACACACACACACACACACACATACACACACACAGAGTCTTTAGTAACTACCTCATCAAATTATATATTTAACTAGAATTGAAGAAACAGTTTAAATAAAAATATAGACCTAGAAGGCCGTTTTTATCCAAGTGAGCAGAGATTTTTTACTGCGCCTCTAATTAGCAGGCAGCACTACAGTGTGTTCATTTACAATAATGTCCTTCTTTTAATTAACACACCTTGGAAATTTTACCTGTAAGGCAATGTGGCTGTTTGCTACTTTCAAGTTGTACTTTAAGCACAACGTATAATTACAGTTGTCCTCAAGAGCAAATGCAATGCTGATGACTATGGTTTACAGATAGATCCTCTTGCCCCAAGAGGCTTAATCTTGAGAATGTTATGAACATTCTCCAATAAGAAACATGTGCTCTAGCTGGGCATGGTGGTGTACTCCTGTACTCCCTGCATCTGGAAGGCTGAGGTCAGAAGATCATTGTGAGCTCAAGCCTAGCATGGGCTCTGAAGTGAGCTCAAGGCCAGCCTAAATTGCATAGTGAGACCTTGTCTCAAAAAGATCATAAATAAGTAAATAAGTAAGTAAGTAAATAAATAAATAAATAGATAGATAGATAGATAGATAGATAGATGTCTGTTCTAGATTACCAGTAATCTCATTGGTTATGTGGGCTGTGCACTAACTGCATTCCTCAGAATGCTCTGCTTTCCATTGTCACCACTTCTGTGTGAACAAAACCACACCTATCTCAGCTTTTCAGCAGTTTGCCATAGGGAGTGCCTCAGGATTCTTCCTCTAAACACCCAAATTTGCTGTTTCTCTACCATATGCACGCTCAGAGTCTCTGGCTGATACGCACCCACACACTCAGATTTCCTAAGCAACATCTGAGTGAGGAAAGGCACATATTCAGGTCAAGCTCAGAGTGTCTTCCTAGGGCTGGGGAGATAGCTCAGCAACATAAGTGCAGCCTGCCAAGCAAAAGATCCCATGTTCATTCCCTGTATCACCAGAAAGAAAGGGAGAATATCTTCTTGTGAAAGTGACTCTTGAGGTAAGCAGTCCCTGATGTGTAAAGTACATCTTACTCTGCCTCCAGAAATCAACTGTTTTTAAAGGAAATTAGGAAACTTTTAAAGGAAATTAGCTTCTGTGGTATAGCTTTTTTTTTTTTTTTTTAATGGCCAGCTCAGCCCACCCCAAGGGCAGGGCTGGTGCAGCATGTGGTGCCGGGGATCGAACCGCAGTCCCTGAAGCTGCCCAAGCTTTCCCAAGCAGGCACTTTAGACCACTGAGCCATCCCGCCATACCCCTGTGGTATAGCTTTAGGTATGAATTTTTTTAAAGGACAATCTGAAGTACTTAGGTATAATATGTCTTATAGCGAGGTGTGATGGCACACACCTGTAATCCTGGCACTTGGGAGGCTGAAGCAGGAGGATCGGTGCGAGTTCAAGACCAGCCTGGGCTACAAAAGTGAGCTCAAGTCCAATCTGAACTGCATAGCGAGACCCTGTCTCAAAAAGACAATAAATAAATAAATAAATAAATAAATAAATAGATAGATAGATAGATAGATAGATAGATAGTCTTATATAACCCTAAGGCAGTAGGATAAAAACACAAGTCGGTGTAAAACTCCTGTCTCCCCTTTCTTCAGTAGCATCCGATGGCAGCTTTTGCAGCATCCCATACTTTAAACAAAACTGAACGTGAAGGGCTGGTGAGACTGCTCTGTGGGTAAGTGCTTACTTAGGCAAGCTCAGGGGCAAGGGTTCAATCCCAAGCACCCCATGCCAGGCCCATGCTGGCCCTGCCCCTGGGCTTACTGAACCGGCCCCTGAGACTGGGCACGGAAGGGAAGGGAGGTTGAAACAGGAGAATCACTATGAGTCCCAGCTGCGTAGTGAGACCCTGTGCCAAATACATGAATGAAAAAAACAATAATAATAACTGAATCTGAAAATTCTATCCTAAGTTTAGTATTTCTATTCATATAACATCATCTGATCAGAACTCATTATAATTGGATGTCTGGTTAATTTGTGTTAAACTGCTATAAAATTCAACTCACCATGAGGAAATGGAGGAAAAGCTTTGAATGACACAAGATGAAATTTACAGCCATCTGGTTGCTTGTGCTTCAGTAGACAAGGATATGAAGAAGATGTGTGACAGAGAAAAAGACACTATATGAGTAGTATGGGATAACTGTGATGAGGACTCAGAAGGATGAAAACTGCTCTCCCTGGAGAACCAAGGAAGAGCCTGTGAGGGGAATGGTATAGAGCAAAACAGAAAGAAGGGAAGAGAGCAGACTTGTCCAGAAAAAGCCAAGTATCAGAAGGGAGGGAAGAACTATTTTTCTTTATAATAAGTCTCTTCATCAGAAAATCAATAGCCCAGTCGGGCGTGGTGGTGCATGCCTATAATCCCAGCACTCGGGAGGCTGAGGCAGGAGGATCGGTGTGAGTTCGAGACCAGCCTGAGCTACAAAAGTGAGCTCAAGGCCAGCCTCAAGTGCACAATGAGACCCTGTCTCAAAAAGACAAAAAAAAAAAAAAAAGAAGGAAAGAAAGAAAGAAAACCTATAGCCCAGTGTATAAAATACTGAGAAGACAACACAAAGGGAAGCCTCCTAATATTAGATGTAGCAATGATTTCTTGGAGATGATGACAAAGACATAGGTAATTGAAGAAAGATAAGTAAATTAGATAGCAGAATTATAAAAACTAAACTTAACCTTCTTGACCTGGAATTTGGTCTACTTTTGCTAACTTTAAAGCCCATTTCTTACTTTATTTAAATAAGCAAACAAGCCAGACAAGCCAGCCCCCCACTCACCTTAACTAATGACTACACTTAACCCCCTTTTACAACCCCATGCTGTGCCAATGCCTCTCTAGACCTTGTCCCCATGACCCCTTTATTCTCCTGTACTCTGTCCTCAATGGCTTTCCTGTGTTTAGAGTCCTGGGGTCAGACCCTTCCTTGCCTCTGAGGTCTCCAGCGAGGCTCTAAGCAGCTAAGGTCTCCTAGGAAATGACAGGCACAGGTGAGCAACCTCTCTGTTGGTGCAAACGTAATGGCCAGTGATGATGAACCTTTAGGAGCTTTCAACATTAACAAAGAAACTTTGGGCTGCACTATGCACACCACAGGTTATGCCACTGGTGTGTAGAGCATTATTCTAAGTCGGACCACTGGCATTAGGAATTTGCATGCAAACAGCAACACTACTTAGCATAATGCAACAAATTAAAATAACATTAAGCATATGCCAGCTGCTTTGATGTGCAACTTCCTTTTTATTGCTTGCAGCTCAGACACAGATTTCACTCCTATCAGCAAGGTTCACACTGGGCCTCTTAATGAAATCTTTCCAAGGTATTCTTTGAGGCTCATGCAGCCAGCCAAAGGCAGTGAGCACAAAGCCAAATGACTGCTGAATGGATTCAAGTCGGACTAAGATGCTGGCTTGTGGCCAACATTCTCATCTCCTCAGATCAGGTCAGGAGACAGGCACCCAGCAAGGGGAAAGACTCCTACCTCACCCCATCCACAGCCTGGTCCTCTCCCCTTTCACAGAGCTCAGTGGATATGGCCACAGTGCACACCTCCGCTGGGGCCATGAAACAACCGCTAGTACAAAATGAGTGGGGACCAAAGAGTGTGGTCATTTTCTGGCTTGTTTGCTTTTTAATTAAAGTAAGAAACTGGCTTTGAAGTTAGCAAAAGTAGACAGAATCCCAGGCCAAGCCATTTTTCTCATGATGTGCTTGTGCACAGAACTGCAGAATCTGCCCAATACATGAAACAGGTTCTATAGGAAAATGAGGGAAGAAATGATCCAAACAATGATGTCCCTGCCACTACCACCGCCACCACCACCACCACCACCACCACTACTACCAAAGCAAGTGAGGGCAGTCAGAACCAGAAGCATCCTAACTTGGGTTACAAAGCTGTGAGATCCCAGACCATGGAGAAACAAGAGGTGAATGGAGGAAAGGAGGGCAAGAGGATCTGGGGATGAGGGCTATGCCCATCAGGGATAGGCAGGGCAGCAGGCAGGGGGCCAGATAGCTCAGGGCATCCTGATCCAAGGTGGACCAGGCAGAACCCCCTGTTCTCTGTGTGCCTTTCATCTCAGTACCAGAGAATTCAAGAGGGAGTGAAGAGCTGGGCAGAAGCACTAACTCTACCTCTCCTTCCTGTGGTTCTGCTCTCCAGAGTATTTCCCATTACTTTTGCACACCCTCAGTTCCTACCTTCATCAAGCAGGAAGTGAGGCCTGGGATGCCCCAGCTGGAGAGGCACCCAGGCCATAAGAGGCAAGCAATCTACCTGTGATCTGAAGGTGAGAAGGCAGTGGCAAGGCCAGGTGAGAGAGCCACTCTCGTTTGAGTGTCTGGGCACTTGCTAGAAGGTCTGTAAACTTTTTTTTTTTTTTGGTACCAAGGATTGAACTGAGGATGTGCACTTACCAGGCAGGCACTCATGCTGCTGAGCTGTCTCCCTTGCCCAGTGCAAAAACTATTAATGATGCCCTGTGAGCAGAACCCAGTCCCCTCCTAGATTCTGGGGAGCAAGCAGCAGTCTTTCACACTGGCTTCTGACACTTGCATGATCATGTTTCCCCTCTCTCTGTCCTGCAACTCTACATGAGGGTACACTCTCTCACTTAATTTTTAAAAACAAACAAACGTAGGCTGCAGCCCTGAAGAGTTCAGCACCAAATGGAAGAGAAAATGGAGCAGAGGACATGGCACAAGCCACCACAGTGCGGCTGGGACCACCAGCACAGGACTGCAGTCCTATCACTGGCTACTATACCTCAGGGTTTTGTGACTTAACTTGGATTTTTATAGCTTAAAATAACAAACTATCCTTCAGAAGCATTGCCTGTATACAAGTGCATGGTTTTGCTCCTGCCATGTTTCCTATCTTTTCTGTTTGCAGTCACTTCGTTATTTAACGCTTAAGTCCTGGTTTCCATTCAGCTGTGTTATGCCTTGCCATTAACCACCCAGCGGAAAAGTTTAACCATGAGGCATAAAATGTAAAGCTAGATCAGTGTGCTGAGCTATAAAAGGCTTACACCAACAGCTTGTGACATTGCCAGTTCTGCCAATAATCCATTGCAATTATTGAATACTGGACTCTGTATACAACTACTTTCTCTTAGTTTAATGAGAAGAAATTTTTTGTACCAACACTGATTAGAAAAATTATCATGTCTACACCCTGTGCTCTGTATAACTACTATGAGGACAACAACAACAAATAAAGTTTTTCTTTTTGAGAACAAAAATCCAAAGAGTTCTAAAGACATGACTAAGTGTCATTCATTGTCCCACCAATATTTATTTATCTACTATATATTGATCACCTTTATGGAATGGTTCCAGCTAGATATATAGAAATAGAAA
This sequence comes from Myocastor coypus, assembly GCA_004027025.1. Taxonomy (NCBI): domain Eukaryota; kingdom Metazoa; phylum Chordata; class Mammalia; order Rodentia; family Myocastoridae; genus Myocastor; species Myocastor coypus. The sequence goes on along the minus strand of PVJA010011697.1, from coordinate 31,372 downwards.
ACATATTTACCCTGTGCTCCCTAAGAATGGTGACAAATAGAATTAAAAATATTATGAATTCTGAAATTAGCGATAAAAGTTGTAAGCCTTGTGAAAATACTGGAAGCCAATAAACTATATGATTTAAAAGGTGCATTTTATGGTACATGAATTTTATCTTTTAATAAACTCATTTTATTTTTGAAGCAACATTTTATTCTTTTCTTTCTGTGCTACAAAGCTGTTGACTCACTGCAAAAAAAACACCACCAGGGGCCTGGCAGGATGGCTCAGTGGCCTAAAGTGCCTGCTTAGGAAAGCTTAGGTGGCTGCAGTGACTGTGGTTCGATCCCAGGCACCACATGCTGCACAGGGCAGGCTGAGCCAGCCATAAAAATAAATAAACAAACAAAAGTTCTGAAACAAGAAAAAAATAAATAAATTAAATAAATAAAATTCTTTAAAAAAAATAAAAAATAAAAAACACTACCAGCAAATGTAGTACACTGTGAAATTAAGTACACATTGTTCTTTATCCTACACTGTACAAACAACATATACTTTCCTCCTATTCTAGTTGTTTCCAAAGGAAATCTCACGTAAGTATTTAGAACCAAATCCAAGGAGGAATATAAATAAGTTTCAGTATTACATTAGGCTTAGCAATAACAATGTCATCCTTGAGTTACATAATTTTTACAACTAGTTTTTAGCACAGATAATTTCATAAATTTTGAATCAGAGCCAATAGCCCAATCCAAGAAGCACAGGCGCCTCAGTTCACAAATGTAAAGTGTTACACAATCCTGGGGAAGATGGCCACAGCCATGTTCCTCACCTGAGATGGAATTTACACACTGAAGCAAAACTGGGTCAAATGCTTCCTCCACTGAGGAACACTTCAGTTTCTTGAACAGAGCAAACCGTCCATGAACCAAGGCATTACTGTTTTAGAAGGTACACATGTGTTTATCTGCAGCTATTAGGAAGTTAACAGGTATTTCCTTTCAGCAGCAGTGTGCAGGTGGTTTCTCCTATCAATTATCTTAAACCTTCTGCATGCACTCACTTCAGACAACTCCACTAGAGAATGTGGCTTCCTGTTAAGTTTACTGGGGGCGCTGTGTCACATGTTTCTGACATGCCCCTTCCCTCATGAGGTCATCTATGTCTGAAGGGCCAATCTGGCTCACCTTTGTCAGTCAACCAAATTCACAAGTTTTATTGACAGGCCCTAGATTTCCATCAAGTGCTTCATTGATTTTACTGAACTTCTAATACAGGAGGATAGATCACTGGAGGCTTTCAAGTCATCTTGCTGGGACTCTGTCCCAACTTCAAGCAGACTATCAAAAGATCTTCCAAAGCTTCTGGTGCAAAACAGCTGACCACCCCATTCCAACACTATTTTCTATTGCTACACATTCATGTTTCTCCAGAGCAGAGCACCTGCAGCTGCAGCAGGCAGGGATCCGAACTGAGTATATATGTATACACTGCAGGCTCATTCTCCTGGCCACTCCCAATGACAAGTTTGCAGGGGTTCAAAAACCTCATCTTAAAAAGCCTCTTGGGGAGTGGGAAGATAGCTCAGCGATCTAAGCACCTGCCTGGCAAGTTCAACCCATGTTGTGTGGGCCTGTGTCATGCTGGCCACTGAAACCAGGTGTGGTGGCATGTGCCTATAATCCCAGCACTAGAGAGGCTGAGATAGGAAGATCATTAGGAGTCTGAGCTGCCTAGCAAGATTCTGTACAAATTAATAGACAGACAGACAGACAGACAGACAGACTGGCAGGCAGGCAGGCAGGCAGGCAGGCAGGCAGGCAGGCAGGCAGGCAGGCAGGCAGGTGACTGACAGACCGACAGACCGACAGACCGACAGACAGACAGACAGACAGACAGACTGACTGACTGACTGACTGACTGACTGACTTACTGACTGACTGACTGAAAAGAACTTCTTAGAAGCATTCTGGGAGAATACGCACTATGTATTTTCACATGACAGGCTTTTATAAAGCTTATAATCAGCTATAGTATTTAATTAAAAGATGCCTACCTGAGAAAAGAAATATTTGGATATTATATAGTTGGCAGCATCACTCTGCTTACAACTGTCCCGGGAATTCTTACCCTGTTAAGTTTATTAAGATTTCAGCCACTTCCACTGGTCCAACAGATGAGGCTATAGGAGGCACACAGTCATATATGACCCCTCCCATTATTCAGAAACCAACGTTCCCAGGCCAATATTCCCTGGCCAGGGGAGCCCCGCTTCCTCACCAGTTCAGCTAAGGCGTCTGCACAAACATTCCCCATTCCTATTACCTTAGCACTTCACACACCTCAGTGAAGAACTGACCCAGAGCTAGGGTTTGTTGTACACAGGTCTGTGTCAGCCGCCCACAAATTTAACTAATACATCTTTGGCTGTCCCTTCCTGTTGTAACTTATCTTCCTGGAACTGGACTGTATTTTCTGTTTTACTTGTAAGTTCCCCCAAGACACAAGACAGCTGCTGAAATATACTAGGAACCCAGCAAATGTTAGTTTGAAATTGCTGTTTTACCAACCCCCTACCATTCACTCTCAGGAAAAATATCACATGCCATTAGATAGCCATCTCTAGAGTTAGTATGTATCACCAGACAGTTAACACTATTATAAAGTCCTTTATTTAGTATTAGCTTGCTCTGTTAAACAGATTCTCTTGTCAAGAAAAAAGGGGTGTTAAAAACAAAATGACTTAACCTCTTGACTGAGATGTTTCTAAAGTCTGCTATCTGCTGTGATCTCAAACAACCTAAGGGATATGCTTTGACAGATTCTTTTACATTCTGCAGTATTCCCATAGAAATAACGAAGTATGGAAAGTTCCATGTCCCTATTCTAAAAGTTCGGTTGGAAGTTTTCCTTCATTATCAATCTACTGTTTAATTTGCTGTCTATTTGCTGCCATATCAGATGTGTGACTCCCTCAAGCAACAGATAAACCTTGTCAACTTTTGTGAGTACTGATCTGCTTGCCAGTAAAACACCCAATGTTTATGCACACACATAGGTGTACAAAGAGGACAGAGAAAAAAGCAATTGCAATTATTATCTCTGAGAAGTGGGCATTGGATTCAAACTTTAACATTAGTAAATTTGCTTTTAAATTTTTTCATGTGCATTGCTATGCTCTATATAATAAATAAAATTTAAGCCGGGCGTGGTGGCTCACGCTTGTAATCCCAGCACTTGGGAGGCTGAGGCAGGAGGATTGGTGCAAGTTCGAGACCAGCCTGGGCTACAAAAGTGAGCTCAAGGCCAGCCTCAACTGCATATCGAGACCCTGTCTCAAAAAGACAAAAAAAATAAAAAAATAAAAAAATAAAAATAAAAAACAAATAAAATTTAGTATCTTGTAGTATGCTTACAATACTATACCTTCATAATGGACGATTACCCATGTATTTAAGCTGATGTCTAAGGCAAAACGCCATCAAGAAGAAAAACATAACGTTGGTGAGTAACATGGAAGATTCAGAGAATTAATGTCCACCTTCTGATTTCAGATCCTATCTCTGATCAGGCATGGTGGCCTACACCTGTAATCCCAGCACTACGGAGGCTGAAAACAGAAAAATCACCATGAGTCTGAGCTGGGTAGCGAAACTCTATACTATATACATCTAAGAAAAAAAAAAATTTCTAACTCTGCTGTTTCCTCAATGCCAACTCTTAGTAAGTCCTAAATGTGTTACTTCTATCAATGACTAGTACTATAATTATAAATAATATTTATTAGATTGGGCACGGTAGCACGCCTCTAATCCCAGCTCTTGGGAGGCTGTAAATAGGTCAATTTCTATGAGTCTGATCTAGTATTGAGATCCTGATCACTCTGTAGACCCTTTCCTAAAACACAAAAAGTAAAATAAAAATAAATAATATTTATTGTAGAAAGAATAAACCAAGGAACCAACACCAAAAAAAAAATCAATACATAAAAAATAAAATATGTACAGATTCTGTGAAATATATACATTGTAAATATTCGCAGAGCACTTAGACATGTCCAGCAGCTGTGCAGAGAGGAGTTGCCTATGAATAAGAGCTTGATTGAGCTCACAGCACCCAGGTAAAAGATCACAGTGCTCCCTGTTCCACTGGTCAGAGTGGGGCGGGAGGAAGGTGGTCAGGGTCTGCCCAGCTCGGTTACCCACCACCCTCTCAGAGTCCTACTTTCTGCCTCTGTGCAACCAAAATTGTGATTGTTGATATCAATAGCACAAGGCCATCAGAACTAAGTAAGGCAAGAGACATGATGACTCATCAACTTTAATGTGCTTTTTAAATGTCATTTTATGATTATTATGCATGGCTCTTTTCACGGCCATCCCACATTTGGTTCCTTCCTTCCTAGTTCTCCTCAGTATTGCGTAGTGAAGCAGGTAAGGGCCCCTGACATTCAGATGTGTACGGGCTATACTAATGACACAGATTATCTGAACTTGTAATTAAAAACCATTGGCATTTTAAAGGTACATCAAAAAAATATTGAATAGTAGCTGTTTCCTTAATTAAGTTAAAATTCTGCTTTTCAAAGAAACATTTCTGCTCCATGGGCTGAAGAAGTCAGATAAAGTACCAAATCGGATTCTGAGAGATTGAAGAGATCAAAGACCAATTTTGAAGAAGAGAAACCCATTCTTTGAGTGAGAGGACAACAGTGACAAACAAAAGTACCCTTTGAAATAACAGATGGAAATTTGTCTTTCTTTCAGCATTTCTGTTAGAAGCCATGTCTCTGCTGTCACACACATTAAAAATGAATACCCACATCCACAGACACATACAGATGCTCGCGAAAATTCATGATGTGTTTCCCAGTTTGGTTCACACTTGCCCTTGATTTATTTTGATTAAGCTGCATCAGCTTGTGCTGGGGTCTTGTAGTACTGCTAGAGCAGACCATCTTTATATTCTAAATAACTGCAGAAAGTGGTTCAAACTATCCCCTATAAATAATTTATGCACAGGCTGCAGAATGCTAGAGATAGAAGAAGCAGTTGGTTTACTCCTCACCTCAACTGTAAATTCCATTGCTAAAATGCTAAATTAAGCACCTCCACTTCTAATCCACAGACTGACACACTAGGGGAGGGGGAAAACAGCTATGAATTGACATATCAAGGGATGGAAAAGAGCCAGAACCTGATTTTCTATTTGAGAAATAGAGTAATACATTAAAAAAAGAATCAGAGCTGGGCTTCAAGGGGTCCTGGAGTGTGTTTTCTACAGTTTGCACATTAACTTATGTCCTTCAGATACTGAATAGGTATTTGAAAAGCCTGAGTAACTGACCCTGTGTTATGGGTTGGGTCTAGTTCTCCCTCCAAAGCCTCATGCACTCATGGGGCAGGGACTTCTAGAGTCTGAGACTAAGTCATGATCCACTGGGATTATGTGTCTTAGTAATGCTGCGATTATAAGTGTGGCTGAGGCAGATATCCTGAGGCAGAGAGCCAAATGTATTACAAGAGAGAGAGAAACAGACTCTCTCTTGCTCTCCACTCTCCATTCTGTCCGTTACACCTGGTTGGTTGATCAGTTTCCTCTATTGCCTCTGTTACAATTGTTCTGCCACCATGAACTGCTGCTCTCTGCCCTGTGCCAGTATGCTTTGGAGCGAGCCAAGCATGGACTGAAACCTGTAAGCTAAATAAACCTTTCCTTCCTTCATTTTGGGTGTCAGGTATTTGTCCCAGCAATGAGAGAACAGTAACTAAGACAACTGACTATGCAAAATATATTTGCTTTTTTCTACTTAGACTAAGATTCCTGAAACTCTCAAATTCAAAGCCATGGCAGTGCCAAAGTAAAACATAGTACTGAAGTAGGTGGTCACACATTTCTCATCTATAGACTCAGTGATGGGGGCTGGGGCATACCTCAGTGGACAGTACTTGCTGAGCAAGAGTGAGGTGTTGGGTTTGATCCCCAGCACCACAGTACAAACTATGAGTGACTGGCTGATTAGTTGGTTAACTAACTGATAAGCAGGCAGATATCTGTACATGAGCCAATTCTTTCAGCTGCCTCTGTCATTTCAACACACTAGGTGTGGTAAGAGACCTGTCTAAAGTATGGAACTATGGACCAGGAAGCCAGTGCCAAGTGTGTGTGTGCTGACATCCCAAAAGGCTCACAGCCCTGCCCCACATGACTTCCAGTCCACCCTGTATGTATGTATGTATGTATATATATATATATATATATATATATATATATATATATATATACCTGTGCCATCCCATTCAAAATGTCAGCCATTCTCATGCCTCAAATGTGGCTCTAGGGGACAGATGGACCATAGGACCTGGGTCACTCAGTGTTCATTTATTTGTTTTGTTTTGGTTTGGTTTGGTTTTGGTTTGTCTTTTTGAGACAGGGTCTCACTATGCAGTTCAGGCTGGCCTTGAGCTCACTTTTGTAGCCCAGGCTGGTCTCAAACTCGCCCCAATCCTCCTGCCTCAGCCTCCCAAGTGCTGGGATTACAGGTGTGCACCACCATGCCCAGCAGTGTTCGTTTATTTGGAACAGACACAAGATCATCAAATGATGTGACACATAGGACCATAGTAACCCTCTCCAAGGACCTGGATGTAGGGACATATTCATCATCACACTCCTTTAGATTCTGCCTCATTGCAAGGTCATATTGCTTCTAGTGCTATAAAGTAACATTTTTAAGTGGCTTATAATTAGCTTGTGATTAGCACGAGTAAATGACATTGTCATCTGCCATGGTGGAAATGGTAAATTGTCAAATGTAACTTTTGGATTGCATTAAAATCTTGACAACCTAGTTTTGATACTCCAGGGCACCTGGCCTGGGCCTCCTTTACCCTCTGAAAAGACCTGATTCCAAACACAACAGTGCTCTTTCCACACCAACTCAGCCCTGTGCCCGGGGCGAGCATCTGAATCTGCCATAAGTGGCCACTTCTCCCTGAGTTCCTTGACTTCTCTTCCTGCTTGGTGTTAACTTGATTACTGTTGAGGAATTTGCCCTGTCCAATGTAAATGAAACAATGAAGCTCAGATTTCTCCTTTTCTGGCAAGCACTTATATTTTAAGCAAAACATCATTTTGATTTTTAATCTCCCAGGCATACTGCATTTTATTAAAGCAAACAAACACAAATTAGCCTTTATAAATGCTCATGAGCAAAATGAAGCTACAGGCAATGGTCCTGGTTTGAAAAACCTGAACCTCTCCACACTTCAGAGAGCAAACAGGACACAGGTATCTCTAACTACCCAAGGTATCTGCAGAGGTTTCTACTCATAAAAGAACAGAAATGCAAATTTACTGCTGATTTGCAAAAAAACTTTCTTAATAACTGGAGGTATAGGATGTCAAGATTAAATCCAAGAGATCTCTTTATGCCCAGTGCCCTCCGCACTATACACAGAAACTGCTGACTGAATTGGACCCGGGCATTTGAACACAAATGCCACTTTGTGTGAGAGGAGCCAGCGTAGGGAACCGCATTACCATCTGGCTTAAGATATAATGCCTCAGTGTATTTGGACATCAAGTGTGAGAAACCCACAGCAGATTGTAGCTTCAACTCACCATCTAATGCCCACTGATTCCGATTGCAATCTGCAAGTCAACAGGAGCCCAAAGCTGGAGGAGAATGGAAGTTCACACAAGAGAAAACAAAACAAAACAAAAACAAATGCCCTTCGGAGAAGCATGCTTGAAAGGGTGGAGGCTTTAGCCAGCTCACTGTGGACCCCGTGCAGCCAGGTTCTCACAGCTATCCTGTGGAAAGTAGAACATGAATACACAAGTACATCTGTCCTCTGTGCTTCTCAGCTCTGAGCGCTGCTCCTGGAAATGGGGATGTGGATGCAGCTGACTGTTTTGAATACTCAGGGTGCATAAGTACACAGGAGCCCTATTTGTCCTAAGTTTCACTGTCGATAGCAAATAGGAAAAAAAAAAAAAAAAAAAAAAAAAAAAAAAAAAAAAAAAAAAAAAAAAAAAAAAAAGAACAGTTGACAAAAACAAAACGAAATCATTTAAAGCAGAAAAGTTGCTGGGTGCATGGGAAGCCTGGAGCAAAGCAAGAACAAGCTCACGTGGGCGTGGTCGGTCCACATAGATGAAGTAGCAACTATGTCTGTGTTGTCTTATGCATAGTGATGATCAGAAGGAACATTCTGCTTTTTTAAGTGAATAATAAGCCAACGGCCCTTGACAGAACAGCATGCGTCCTCGCCCTCCCTCACTCAGAACTTAGTGTCTAGCTAAGGAAACCTCTTGCAGTGGGCTATAAAGGTCAAATCTCCTCCCTCAACTTTTTTTTTTTTTCTTGTTTCAGAACTTTTGTTTGTTTATTTATTTATTTTCATGGCTGGCTCAGCCTGCCCTGAGGGCAGGGCTGGGCTGGCGCAGCACGTGGTGACGGGGATCAAACCGTGGTGCCGGGGATCAAACCGTGGTCCCCCGCAGCCGCCCAAGCTTTCCTAAGCAGGTGCTTTAGACCACTGAGCCATCCCGCTGGGCCCCTCCTCCCTCAACTTTTGACCCTGACCTAAAACATGACCATGATGCCTGCCTCTAGTTACCCTACAGTGTCCACACACCTCTCCTGAAATCAGCTCAGTCTTTTAAGTTCTTTTTTTTTTTTTGGTCTTTTTGAGACAGGGTCTCGCTATGCAGTTGAGGCTGGCCTTGAGCTCACTTTTGTAGCCCAGGCTGGTCTCGAACTCGCACCGATCCTCCTGCCTCAGACTCCCAAGTGCTGGGATTACAGGCATGTGCCACCACGCCCGGCAGTCTTTTAAGTTCTTTACGCTTGGGAACTGTATGTATCACTTCTAAGAAGCTGCTAATCTGAGTTGGGGCCTCTTCTGTACAGCATTTTCATAGTCTATTCACTTGTTTTCTATCCCCACTAAAACATAACATCTTTTTTTCTTTTTTTATTGTCTTTTTGAGACAGGGTCTTGCTATGCAGTTCAGGCTGTCCTTGAGCTCACATTTGTAGCCCAGGCTGGTCTCAAACTCGCACCAATCCTCCTGCCTCAGCCTCCCGAGTGCTGGGATTACAGGCATGCACCACCACACCTGGCTCCTTAAAACATAACATCTTGATGAGTAATCATGACATCTTGATGGGTAGGAAAACACCTATAATCTACATCTCTGGAAAGGCAAAATTCTCAAACATAGACTTAATGTTCACTAAATATTTGAAAATGATTACATATATGCATGAACTCAATAGACACAAACTTCGAGTATACTAGATTCCACTTGTTCTCTATGCTGGAGTATATGGTGACAGTGTTTATAGGAGACAGCAGGGCATGTTGAGGGTGACAGGTTATGTTCTTTATCCAACTTGTCTGTGGGTGACAAGCACATAGGCACCTAACAGAATTGGAGAGCTAAGATTTGTGCACTCCAGTGTATATAAATTTTAACTCAAACATGAAGAAACTTTTTTTTTTTTTTTTTTGCTGGCTGAGGCTGCCTTAAGGGCATGTCTCATGCTCCATGTGGAGAAGGGGATCGAACTGTGGTGAGACTTTGCCAAGTCATGTGCTTTAACCAACAGAGCTACCTGACAAGCCCTCCCAAACATGAAGAATCTTTTAAAATAACAGTAATAATTGGGGCAGGAGAGATAGCTCCGTGGCACAAGTGCCTGCCTGGTAAGTGCAAGGTTATGTGTTCAAACCGATGTCATGAAAATAAAAAAAGCCTAAGAGCTTTATTTATGCCTTTGTTTTTGTTATTTGTTTTTTGGTTTTCCTCTTTAAAATAATCTAAGAGGGGCCCAGCAGGATGGCTCAGTGGTCTAAAGCACTTGCTTAGGAAAGCTTAGGTGGCTTCAGGGACCGCGGTTCAATCCCTGGCACCACCTGCTGCACCAGCCCTGCCCTCAGGGCAGGCTGAGCCAGCCATAAAAATAAATAAATAAACAAACAAACAAAAGTTCTGAAATAAGAAAAAAATAAAATTCTAAAAAATAATAATAATAGTCTAAGAATTATCACTAGTCACAAGATACACATGAGTCCTACTGCCTTTGTTAAGAACTATATTTGGAACAATTAGTATATCTGGAAAGATTAATTCATAAAATTTTAACCCAGAAGCATTGCGTTATTAAAATTCCAAGGATCAGTGTACCCAGAATCACTCCCACACCATGTACAATGGCTCCCATATACCACTTTGCCATTATAATATCCAGCACTCTGCCTGGGCTCCCTTTTCTCTCAGACACATAATCATGATAATGACCAGGCATAGGGTACAGGCCAGGCTCTGCCTGCCCACAAATATGTCAGCATCCATGGAAGCCACCATGGGAGAGGACCCTCCATCCACTCTGTGCCATATCAACTTGCTTCCTGCCAACATCCAAATAGCTCCAACTCCAAAGATACCGAGGAAGCTAACAGTGCCAGCAATAAGAGGCCACCTTGAGCATGTCCCTTTTCCAGGCCAAGCTATCACTTTAACAGATTGTTGGACATACTGTCACCGGGGATGGGCCCATTATGGCCTTGGAAGGCTACTGTCATTTTGAACTGCAGTTTCTTCCAGCCAGATTCACACATGGTACCTGGGGAGGTGCCAAATGTGGAGAGATTTGGTCAATTTCCTAACGGTCACAATCACTAATGTCCCAAATCTCCAGCAGAGGCAGAAGGCGCCATCTCGACACATCATTCTTTCAGGGCCCATTTATTGCTAAATAAAAACTCTCCCTCTAGTTATAAATTAGATTCAGAATCCCTGTTCACACTGTTGAATCTGTACACATCTGTACTCCTGTCGCCTTCATCAAAACTGGCCCTGAGGACACATTCTTGAACACTTCATTCCACTCAGGATCAAGGTAATTAGGTCTTAAAGAAGGAGTCTGACATCAAGTCCAGAAAGTTAATTACTAATGTAATTATCAATACCTTTTACTTTTCCACATTGAGTTAAGCATCTCTGTGGGAAGGACATCTTTTGGTTTGTTCTTCAGCTGACATGTAATTAGGTCAAAAGGGCAATGGTACTTTTTTTTTTTAACTTTTTGAAACCAAACATAAATATATAAATATCTATTCTATCTATAAAAAGTACTTCTTAGCTGGACATGGTAGTACATGCTAGAATCTCAACACTCAAAGAGACTGAGGCAGTCTCTTACAGTGAAGATCACTGTAAGTTCGAGGCCAGCCTGGACTACAAAGTGAATTCAAGGCCAAACTGAACTGCCTAGCAAAACCATTTCAAAAAGACCTAAGAAAAAAACAAACTCAAACCCCAGAATTCACCCAGAGATTTAGCAGTCTACCACTGAGCTACATCACCAGTCCTCACCTATCACATACTGATTCAATTCATCTCCAAATTCAGGTCTATTTTCTAAATTACTTTTTGAAAAATACAATGTATACTGTGCTACTTTTTCCACTATGAAATGTTTTGGGCTCTTAATATCTATGACTTCATTGTATTTCTTTGGGTAGACTATTCCTTCTTAAAGCCATCTTGTACTTAGCTCTTGCCAGAGTTGCTTATGAACTCAGAAAAGAGTACTAACCTCCATGTCTTGAACCCAAGACTGTTCTACCAAGCAAACAAGGAGGAAGCTTTTCTATTTATACAAAGGCAGAGCTCACAAACTAGAAATAGACTTAAAATTCAGATGCAGCAGCAGGGAGTGCTATGTTACAGAGTTACAGCTCCATAATGAAATGAACTGCCCACGGGAGTTAAATCTATGATGAGCCACTGCTGGGAAAGGGAACACTGAGTAAGTTGCTAGCACTGCATGCACGGCCTAAATGATGTATAGTCTTAGAACCTGACTAACATGGTCTTCTAGACTTCCAAGCCATGTGGCTGACACATAAAACCTCCAACTTCTTACTTGATCTTCAACAGTTTAAATATACTCTTTTATAGTCAGCCATGGGCCCATGCCTGTAAGCCCAGTACTCTGAGAGGCACAAGCAAGAAGACTGCAAGTTGAGGTCTACCTGGGGCAATTTAAAAAATCTTTAAAAAGAGCTAGGCATGGAGCTCAGTATGTAGGCCCTGAGTTTAATCCCCTGTACCCAAGGGGGGCGAGGATGATCGCTTTTATTGCTATAGTTTGCCCAGAATTTCATAGATTTGAATATGCCAATGTATGATCTTACTCCTCTTGCTGGCTGCAATTTAAAGAATGAACAGTCATGCTTCCAGCCTGGCTTGCATTAGCGCCCATCAATTTTACCCACCACCAAGTTCTTACACCTTTGATGGCAACTAATTAAGCTCATGTGGTGGGGTTTTTTCCCCCTAGACTGTTTTTTGCTGCTCTGGAAGAGAGCATACCAAATTAGTCCCATCTGTCTAAACTGAAAAGAGGCTATTTATCCCACCGACAGCCAGGCTTGCTTTCCTAACTCAAAGCAGCGTTCTGAGGTTCCTGAGCCCCATCCCACTGAGTCTGGTGGTCTCAACTCTGAGACCAGTTAGAAGTCCATGAAGAGCAGGCTAAAGCTATATCGACCATCACATACCAATTCACAGCCCTCATTTCTGTGTACCAGAACTGCCCAGGAAAACCAAAAAGCATCAACATTCCAGATCAAAACAGCAATACTTCAAAATTAAGGGACCAGTGGAGAGCCCATGCCTACCATGTATACAACCCTGGGAATGTCAAAAAGGAAAAAACAAACAAACAAACAAAACATGAAATGCAGTACTGCCAAAATCAGAGTATTGTTTCATTAGCTAGATGCCAATGGGGAGACTATTTCAGCAAAGCATGCCAGTCTTCTAACACATGAGATTGTTTTCTTAAAAAGAAACGCCCCCACCGTTCACACACACCCTGACTTTGTCAGGGGAAATAGAATGGTGACATCCCTGTACTGGCTTGCACCAAGGCCTTCTACCCCCAAATGACACTTCTTAGCCTCAACCAACCAACCCTTTTAAGCTCGCAATGATCCCTGCAGGCCGCTCAACCAGTGAACAAGACACAGACAGCAAGAATTACTTCTTGGCAATCACATGTAATTTTCTAACCCAGGGATCTTTAGCTAGGTTGAGCTGAGGAAAATTAGCATGCATGAGAACATTAAGTGCACACTTCAGGTTAAACAGACCACATTCACTTCTAAACATACTTGTACCACCCAAGCTCCTGGGTCCCTTCTAAAAGAGAACCCTTTTGGACAACATAAAAAGAATTATCTGTGTCTATTTACTTTTAAATCAGCTACCTGGGCCTGGCGTGATGGCTCAGTGGTATAAAGAGCCTGCTTGGGAAAGCTTGGGTGGCTTCAGGCACCGCAGTTTGATCCCCAGCACCACATACTGCGCCAACCCTGCCCTTCGGGCGGGCTGAACCAGCCATAAAAATGAGTGAATAAACAAATAAAGGTTCTGAAACAAAAAATAATTAATTAATTAATTAATTAATTTAAAAAAATAAATCAGCTACCTAATTCTCTGTTCCTATTCTAAGTACATTTATAGAAAAATTTATAGGCAAGTAACATTTCTACTAAATCAGTGCCTTTTAAACCCTTTAAACCCTATGTGGACACGTCCACATAGCCCCCATCATAGACCAATGTCCTAAAGGGAGCTCCCTGGAAGATATGGAGGGCAGATACTTTCTCCACTTTCTCCTGTCTAGAGGTGCAAGAGTGTCCCCAAAGGTGAGTACACAAGACAATTTGAAAAGCATAGAACTTCCAACCTCAGTGCCTGTGCTCATAAACCCTGTTACTCAGTAGGCTGAACCAGGAGGGTTGCAATTGCAGTGTTAGCCTGGTTAACTTGGTGAGAGCAGGCTTCAAAATGTAAAATGGCTGGGGATAGAGTAGACTGGTTAGGCAAGTGCCTAGGATGTACAAGGCTCTGGATCCAAGCAGCACAGAGCGGAAATGAATTGCATAGGTAGTAAGTTTAAAGTCATCAATGTTAAGATTTCAGGGAGATATTGTATGGCACAGAATTATCAGCATATGTATGGACTTGTTAGAAAACTCCTGGGGTATTTACCCCACATAATACCAAATGTCCCACTATTTGTACCTGCAGAGGTCTTCACAAGCAGCCAATTGACTTTCAATGTCCCTAAGTGATATGGGGACACAGAATCATAAAAGTTGGTGATTCCTAAGAGATTTCAATATCACAAAAGATGAATTTTAATAAAGTGCTGAGCAAAAACCAAGATTCAAGATTTTAAGATACAGAAGAAAACTGTATAGAAAAATTGTAAATGTCCAGAAAAACACTGCAAGAAAGAAAGCCTCTAAAATACCCATGTTAGCTGGGCATTGTGGCACACACCTGTAATCCCAGCACATGGGATGCAGAGGTAGGAGGATCAGTATGGTACAAGTTCGAGACCAGCCTAGGCTACAAAAGTGAGCTCAAGGCCAGCCGGAACTGCATATCAAGACTGTCTCAAAAAGACAGAAAAAAAAAAAGCAAAGAAGAGAAGAGGCTTGGAGGGGAAGAAAACAGCTTACACAGGCACCCTTTCAGCTTACCAATCCATAGTAAAATTATTATTTCCCCTTTAGTTAAGAATTAACCAAATAGGGCCCCAGCAGGATGGCTCAGTGGTCTAAAGCGCCTGCTTAGGAAAGCTCAGGTGGCAGCAGGGACCGCGGTTCGATCCCCAGCACCACATGCTGCACCAGCCCTGCCCTTAGGGCAGGCTAAGCCAGCCATAAAAATAAATAAACCAACATACAAAAGTTCTGAAACAAGAAAAAAAATAAAATTAAATTTAAAAAATAAACAAACAAAAGTTCTGAAACAAGAAAAAAATCAAATTATTTTAAAAAAGAATTAACTAAATAAAAATCCAGTCTTTTAGTGACTGAAGCTTCAGTCCTATTACCCTAGCCAACATGCGGTGCACTAAATACCTGCAAGATAACTACACTGGTCTCTTATTTTTTTAGCTGCCCACAAGCACACATGGAAACTCTAGGCATAGGGGAGCTATGGGAAGGACCAGTGGCTACTGGACTCCAGCAGGAGTGGGAACCGCGCCACTCAGCAGAAGCGTATTCCTGGGGCCATCACTCACCACATCAAGGTCCTGAGAAACCCGCCGTTTTCGCAGTTCTTCCATCCTCTCACAAACGTCCGAGAAGCAAGTATTGTAATAATCAGCGTACTGCTGCGCCAGGTCATCAATATTTCCCAGGGAACCGTCCTGAGAGAAGGTGAGGAAGGAGAAAGAGGAAAGAACAAAGGTAGTTAGCTCAGTCCACCTCAGAAAAGCCCCAACCATCCTCTGGTAGCACCTGCAATAATGATGCCTGCTATGCATACTCTGTGCCAGGTAGAGTTTATGTGAGACCTGATCCCCAGACAGCCCTGACACAGGACCTTGTTCTTTTTCTCACTGTACTGATGGACAAACAGAAGCTCAAGGAAGTTCAGTGAAAGCTGTCACATGCCAAAGATAATAAGCAAAGAACCCAGGGCTCCTACCAGGCCCCTGGCCCACATCTGGCTTCCCAGTGGGGCAGAGGGAACAGAGGCCGGGATGTGGCTCTGGCAAAGACATCCCGAGTCACAGGTGCCTGTAGCCCAAGCCTGTCCAAGGCCATATCCCAGGTCCACTGCAGGGATGCTACAGAGAGACAGATGCCAGAAACCTGGGTGCATCCTGAGGACGTAGGGTGCCATGCAGAATGCTGCTTCTGAACCACAGATCTTACCCTCCCGGAGGCCCTCAGAAAAGTGGAAGCCTTACTGCTCAGTCATCATTGGTCATTCCTACACTTACCCATTCCAGCAGCCATTCTTACTCCAGGTATTCATTAGGCTTAGTATACATTCCAAGTACAAGTGGTTACAAATTCACCTAAATAACATGTCACTCGTCTCAGGTCCCAGAGGCCCGGGTGACTACACCCAGCTCTGAGTCCTCATAATGGTCTATGGCTCCAGGCTCATTCTTCAACCTCTCAGTCAGGATATTAACAGGGATCAAGGAAGAACACCTTGGACTCAGCAAGTTCTCAAGCTCCTCTAGCTAAATGCATTCAGTTAAGGGCTGCTTTGTCCTCCCTGAGGGAGGAGATTCCCACACACAGGGTAACAGAATCACCAAATCACTTTCCCCATTTAGACAACACCTCCTTTCTGCTTCTCTATCTTCCAACAAAATCTCCCTTTGCCATAAATGAGAGACTTGACCAAGACAACCAGGCAACAGGAATCTGCCAAGACAACTGAGGACAATACCAGCTCCTGACGATCTACAGTGTGCGCCCATTTTGCACACGGCACTGCTGGCTGCGTCTTCAGTTGGTAATTTTGGTGCTTCTCCCATAGCAAATGTCTACCACCACAGCACACCTTTAGTTGTAAGCTGGGCGTGGGACATTTCTCAAGCCCCAGCCCTGGTCAGGAAGCTTCAGTCACAGCAAGCAACTGTCTGACCCCACTTCTGTATTTCCTGATTATAGGAACTAAGGGGGAGCAGAAACAAATTGAAAGAAACCATTTTTTTAGAAATTGCTCCTTCCTTTCCCACGATTGACATGTTCTACATTTGAGTTTCATGCCTTAAAGGTCCAAGCACAGAACCAGGGAAATGAAGGACCCTTAGGAGGCCAGTAAGACCTCTGAACATCTGAATACATCCGGGCAAGTGTTGTTCTCTCTACAAGGGCCCAGGCTCCACACAGCAGATGCGATGGGAGTCCATCCCCTCCCACAAGGTGAGGACAGAGACAGTTCTTAGCCCATCACCCCTTCCTGTGTGCCCCACTGAAGAAAACTGGTGAGCAGGAACACTGTAAGGTGGGCTCATGAAATATACCATTATAAAGTACATTAGATCCTGAGGATTGCTTGGGCTTGTTTTAACTCCACACTTGTCCACGGGCCACAGCACCACCACCTCCACCTGTCTCTTTACCTTGCTCAATCTGCCCTTGACCAAGCCACCAACAGAACCTTACTAAAGAGATCTGGCCAGATCTGCCTCCACTGAGAACCTTCCATGCAAACCCATCATATGCTGTGCAAAATAAACCCTAAATATACCTGCCCAGCTCTCAGTTCCATTCTCCTCTGGCCCTCAGTCCCAGCACTGTCCAGAAAGAAAGCTGAAGCTGGACACAGTTCAGGATGCTTGCAATGTTGATATTCTGGGAGCCCAAAGCAGGATGAGCACAAGTTAATCCCTGCCTCGGCAACTTGGCAAGACCCCATCTCCTAAAATTTAAAAATGATTAGGGATTTAGCTGAGTATGAAGGCTTTGAGTTCAATCTCAAATACCACAACAAAAGGAAAAAATGGAGGGAGGAGGGTAAGTGGAGGGAGGGAGGGAAGGAGTACCAGGCAAACAGTGGAGCCCTAGGTACTAGAAGGACCAGGGAGGAGGATGCGAAGAGCAGTAGGCAGCCTCTCCTAGCAGCAGGAGGCACTGAGGAGGTCCTCATCCCTACTCACCTCCTACCCCAGCACACATAACATCTCAGGAGAACAGAAGGAAATTACTGTGGGAAACTAGGAAAGAAAAAGGCGGCAGAGGGGCTGAGGAGATAACTCAGTAGAATAAGCATTTGCCTGCCAAGTGAAAGGTCCCAAGTTTAATCCCCTGTACTGCAAAAGAAAGAAAGAGACAGAGACAGAGACAGAGACAGAGACGGAGACGGAGACGGAGACGGAGACGGAGACGGAGAGGGAGAGGGAGAGGGAGAGGGAGAGAGAGAGAGAGAGAGAGAGAGAGAGAGAGAGAGAAGGCAAAAGGCAGCAGAGCAGTCCTGCAGGAGCACTGGCGCTAACCACCAGCTAACTACTCTAGCTAGCACATCCCCTGAGAAGTCAGGGTGCAGGTCTCAATGCTCGGGCTAGTCTAAGGAGACTGAACTAACCCTAGGGACAGGGGAACTGGACAAGTGCGACATCAAAGCATCAGTCTGTGTAACCTAAACAAGTCACCATTCTTGGTCACACGCGCATCTCCAGCTTTCTCAGCATGCAGAGGAGGGTCAAAGTGTGTGCTGGGGAGCAGGAATGAACAGCCTTAGAAAGATCTAGTTCTAAGCTCCAGCCCTAGTTCCCACAAAAATCAGGCTCCTTGTAGACCCTGGGCTCTTCAGGTCTCTCAGAAACAGATGTCATCTCTCCTCCAGAAACTAGGGTCTTCACCCATCAGAGACACAATATGGCCACCACCTTAAGACAAATACTGCATTGTGGTCTTCCAACAGCCAAGTGGGCTTGCTACAGAGGTCATAGCTTACAACTTCCTATGGCTGCCTGCTCTTGAATGGAAATGGAAATCTCAATCTCACTCTCTCTCACATACACACACACAAAGGCACTAAGAGATTTTCTTTTTTTTTTTTTTTTTGGTGGGACCGGGGTTCAAACTCACAACCTTGCACTTGCCAGGCAGGCACTTGTGCCACGGAGCTATCTCCCCAGCCCTGCTAAGAGATTTTGTATACCAATGCACTTCAATTCTGGTTTATCCCAAAAGTGACCAGCTCTTCCACTTGTGAACTGTACAACCAGTCACAACTATCTTCTTGGACTGCTCAAGGTCACCAGAACAATTAAAAGAATATACAACGGAGTATATTCAAACGATGTTCCTTCTCCTCTCACAAGTTAAGTGCTTCTGTTCTAAAGTTTCCAGTCTCTTTCTCCTATTAGGGAAAAAGGTGAATTTTCTATTCCATTCCAAATCACACAAAATGCTTTCAAATATTTGGAGGCCTGAATGTATCTATTGCTCAAGAGGAAGAGAGCAGCTGTTTAACTCAAGGCAGGACACAGATGGCCAATATTTCATGTCCCCAATGTGGCACTGGGGCTGCTCCTCACAGGGTATTCCGCAGGTGATATTTTAAGCCGAGGTGGCACAGCTGCCTTTACATTGGCTCAAATTACTCTCCAGATGTGCAATGAGCCCCTATAATTAGCACTGTCATCCATCTTGATGATTTAAATGCCAATAAAGGCAAAATAACAAAAGTATTTGTATATTTTTAAAAGTTGGTATTTTCTGCCACCCTCCCCAAACAATCTTTTATGTCTTAGATACACAGAACCAGTGAACTAACTGGTGATTGTGGAGGGGGTCCTTACGTGGTAGGCACATGTTTGTACCACTGAGCTGGAATCCCAGCCCCTGGTTTTCTCTTTATTCACTTAAATCTCAAGCTCTTTAAATAGAATATAAAGGACAAAAGAGGAAACTGACAGATCCTGGAACATTCATGGGTTTGATGGTAGATACCCTTTCATTAGTGTACACTTACCCCTCAAACTCATCAAGTTGAACACACTGGGTACAAACAGCCCTTTCTATGTTCATCATATAAAAGTCTATATTCTTTCTGGTGGTTTTAAAAAAGAACTAGCCAAGGGAGATAGCTCAGTAGGAATAAGCACTTGCCTGCATACACAAGGACCAGGGTTCAATCCCCACTCCCGTAAAAAAATAAAATAAAATAAAAAGAACTATCTAGATTCTTTTTTAATAATCTGGCAAACCTTACATCATTTACATATAACTTGTTTTTTTCTTCAAGATAGGTCTAGACCCAGTTAATGAAAATAATCGCGCCCATGAAAAGTATCCGCAACAAGTTTGTAGGGAGCTTAGACAATGCAACTCACATAGGGTGCAGCACCACACTTATTGCATCCTTCTAGGGGAATGTGAAGCCGGTGCCCGACTCTAAACTTCTAACTAAAATAATCTTCTAACTCTAATGTAACTTTAAATCACCTCTCCATTTGCTGTAACCAATATCAATAATAACACTTAACGTAGAACACTTGGGAGTAAGGGTGAACAGAGACATGCACATAGATTCCTTTTTTGTTTTGCTTTTGGTACCAGAAATGGAACTCATGACCTCATGTTGCCAGGCAGGGCATTGCACTACTGAACTGAATCACCAGCCTATATATGTCTTTTTAAACTTTTTAAGGTACTAAATATTTCTAGTTGAATTTATAACTTGACTAGTAAGTTTCACTTCTTGCTTTTCTCCTTTGGTTCTCTATACTAGTCTAAAGCAACATGATTCCAAGTTTACGGTAAGAGGAAAACCTTATTTCCTCAAAAAAAAAATTAAGCAGATTGTGAAACTCTGAGTCATATTATGTTTTTACAAGAACTTTCCCATGCCTATATTTAATGAGAAAAGAGTTAGATAAAAATTCAAATTTAAGTCTCATCATCTTGTAAGAATTTTTTTCATCCTTGTCTCTAAAAACAAGAAAATGGATACATGCAAATGCACATTCTCTTTCCTTTTCTTAGTACAGCACTGGGTCACAGCGCCAGTCCAGAGGGCCATCCACGGCACTTGGTGTGGAAGTAATCAGTGGTCCCCAAAGCAGAGTTAGTTCAGTGGAGCTCAAAGTTGTGGGCTCATCCTACGAGGTGATAGGGCACATTTACACCAACACATCTTTCACTGGGCCAACACATAGGAAAGACAGGAGGAAGTGCACTGTGCTGAAAGGTTTAGATAGGGCAGATTGCTATTGTAATTAAGGAAAAAAGAAACAGCTTTCTTCCAGTGATTGGTTTGACAGTAGTTCTGAGATCTATCTATGTCACATCTGTGCCTAGAAAACCAGAAAATTAAAGTCTATGAAAACAGAAGCCATGTGTAACAGTACATTTGTTATTTTTGCTCTTCTTTCCCTAGATGTCATTATGGTTTAAAATATCTCCACAGACTTAAGAGGAAATTATTCTCTTTGAAAACATCAGAGATACAGTATAATCTTTCCTATGCAGATCATATGTAAATGAATGCAAATGAACTTGTGGTCCTCTTAGTTTATTGTGTGGAAAGATGAGGACCAAGAGACAAGTCAAATATTTTGTTATAATTCCTTAGAGTTGTAGGAAAGAAGATTCCTGGCATGTTCATTTTTTTCTCTCCTTTTCTGTTCCTGTTAAGTACATACATGGTCTATTTTACCTATTATGTATTTCATAAGATACAAACTGTGTTGTACTTACATTGCTCCTGCAAAGGAAAAGAGCAATATAGATATACAAAGATAGAGGTAGAGGCATACATAGATATAGATATAGATATAGATAGATATAGATATATAGATAATATAGATGAGTGGTTCTCAACCTTTCTAATGCCGTGACCCCACAGTACAGTTCCTCATGCTGCAGTGACCCCAAACCAAAAAATAATTTTGGTGGCTACTTCAAATTACTAATTCCAATAAATAACACTTCACCGTGGCATAGCATGGGTTTAAATATGTATTTTCCAATGGCTTTAGGCAACGCCTGTGTTTTGGTCATTCGGCCTCTGCCGGGGTCGTGACCCACAGGTTGAGAGCTACTGATATAGATAGATCCTGCAAGTCAAATTTATCAAAACAACAAGTATAAACAAAGTCATACTTCAATGACTTCCATATTCTTTCCCATTGCCAAAGGGTTAAGCAGCTGCAGACGGGGACCCCTGGGGCTCTGTAGGGTGCTCAGCTGGGTCATAGGGAGCTGGTGAACAGACCAACCAAGGCTGCTGCCTTCCTCTGTGCCCAGCACAGCACCTAAACCACTCGAGGTCAGATGGGACACCAGCAGGAAGCGGGGGAAGGGATGTGAGTTGGAAGCCTGCACCCAAGCCGGGGGACATGGGAGCCACAGACACAGCTGGAACCCACATCACTTTTTCATCCCCTCAACCTCAATGTACAACCCACAGGAGAAGCAAGCTCTTCACACAGACCAGCTGACCCCTGGTTCTGCATTCAGGGAAGGGGAAGGAGAACTAGAGGATTCTGACATCTCTAGGAAATCTCTTCTGTGGTTGGATAAAGCGAAACTTGAGCACAAGCAGCCCTGTCTCTCACTTCCCTCTCTCAGGCCCAATGCAATCTATATGCATCCAGGGTGCAAAAGGCTTGCAATTTTTAGCACAATGTTACTGCTACAATACATGGAATCAAAAGAAGGCCTCCTCTGTGTCCTTAGATCCTGGTGCCTTGGTATACTTATCATACTGACTACCTGCAGGATGAAGCAGGGATGGCCATAAGGTTTACATTTACGCTCTGGTTGCCAACAGTTTACAGGCTATTTCATTAACTCAGGTGATACTGACTGAATACCTCCTACAATCCAGGTGCTATGCTAGGTGCTACACACCAACATAAAATCAAGATACACACATGGCTGTTTATTACCAGTGAACAGAAGAGCAAAGTACATCCTTTAGTGCCATTGTATGGTTAAGTTGGGGAACTTGTTAAAACGATTTAGTAATCTGTATGCATAATATAAGGTCTTTGTGGAATTAACATGCTCCCACCAGCTTGTACTGGTGGTACAGGCATGACTGTCTCAACCAGTGGCTTGTGCCACTGGCAGTTCCAATGTACATATTCTCTTTCATTGTTTTTTTTTCTAATAAAATGAATAAAAAGTTGCCTAATAGGGGGCCGGGGAGATAGCTCCGTGGCACAAGTACCTGACTGGCAAGTGCAAGGTCATGAATTTGAACCCTGGTCCTGCAAAAAAAAAAAAGTTGTGCAATGGAATAGCCATGCATGTAGCACCTGTACTTTTTGGTGGGACCAGGGTTCGTTCGAACTCACGACCTTGCACTTGCCCTGCAGACACTTGTGCCTCGGACCTAATTCCCCAGCCCACCACCTGTACTTTAAACTGCCTGAATTATGGCTGCCATGAATGTGTTAAAAGGCCCTAAAAGATTCAGACTGCTGGCTCTGAGTGAAAGAAACCTTCAGAGCTTAGAAAAATGGAGAAAAGGATGATACCACTGATAATCAGGTTTTAAAGAATACACAGGTACTGCTGGGCCTGGTGGTGCACACCTACAAACCTAGTACTCCAGGAAGCTGAGGCTGAAGGATCACAAATTCGAGGCTAGCCTGGGCAATTTAGTGAAACTCTCTCAAAATAAAAAATTTAAAAAGGGGTTGGAGATGATTTTCCAATGGAATGGCCCTGGATCCAATCCCAGTACTGTAAATAATAATAGCAGTAAATAAAGAATATGACTACAGATTCATACTCCAAATGGATATTTGCATTTAGCAGGTGATAGTTTTACAGATTTTTTTTGGGCAGTTTTAGACTGCACTCATTCTCCACTTCTGTACTGTCCTAAATTTAAGAGAATCACAGATCTGGAAAGATCATCATGAGCTGGCTGGTAACGAAGTCACAATTTTAGATCAGGTTTATAGGAATTGATGAGTATGAATCACATTTTTGAGTTTGTCACAAACCTGAAGTCAGTGTGGACATTCTCAAGTATTTAACCAACATATCTTTTATTAGAGAAAAAGACAACTATGAAATTCCTAGAATATTAGAAATGAGTACATTCACCTCAGAACACTGACATCTGGTGATATGATTGCCAGTATATATTATTCAAGTGCTTTACAAAAATTGCTCTTCCTCTTGGTGAATAAAGAACCAAGAGGTGTGAACCCTGCATGGAATAGGACAGACCCAGACTCTGGTTTACCTCCTCCTGGCCCTCTTAAGTACAACTAGCATGAATCCCAGGAGTCCAGCCAACTGGATCAAAACTAAAACTAAAGTTGATTAGACAGCTTCTTGGTGCCAGCGCCCAAAATTCTACATTTTTAATAACTGACAGGAAATATCTAAAATGCTCCTTCCCTGGCATCTGACCTGCATTGACCAAACCATCTCCATTGATGGAGACCACTAGCACAGGACTTTAAGCAGGATTTATGTTAACCAATTGGCTTTCCATGTTCACTCGTGAATTTGCCCCAAGTCCTAGAACAACAGATTCATAGTAAGTGAAGTTCTGTGAGTCACTGGTCCCACCAAGGCCTGCAATGATGGGTGCAGCCCTAAGGCTGCAAGGGAGGAAGTCATAGCTGACACCTGGTTCCAACCTCAATGAGCTAGATAAAGACTGCAGCTGCAGGTATCTCACTAGGGTAGGCCTTTCTAGAGATAATGTAGTTCTCCTAAATTAACATATGTCTTACTTGGAGAAGCCCTGAAGAGACTCCCAGTTCTGCCCAGACTCCAGAATCTTCTTCAGTGTCTCCCCCTCCCTCACCTTTGTTTGATGACACAGTAAATATGGGCTGCTCACAAGTTCTCTGTCTCAAACCCTAGAAAATCTCTGTGAGGGGTTGGATGCTCTGGAGCCCTGAAATCATTTTGTCTTTTATTTAAGCCTTCATGTCCACTCATTGGGAAGATTGAGGGCCTGATCAGTATGCAATAACTAGGGGACAGTATTAATGCAATACCACATCCCACACAAATGGCTCAACATGATATCCAGAGGCCCTTCCTCATCACAGTGTCAAAAGTACTGAGGGCACAGATTGAGCCAGGATTCAAAACAGCTGTACTTGAACAAGGTTTTTTTTTTTTTTGTTGTTGTTGTTGTTTTAACATTCTCTCTGCTTTATACATTTGGACTGTTCCATTGTAAAGAGGATTTAAAGGTGGCATTTGTTTTATCATTTATTCTCACTGGGCCAGCCAAATAGCTCAGCAGACTAAAATGCCTACTTAGGGGGGCTGGGAAGATAGCTCTGAGGCACAAGTGCCTGCCTGGCAAGTGCAAGGTCATGAGTTTGAACACCAGTCCTGCAAAAAAAAAAAATAAAAAAAAAAATAAAAAAAAAATAAAAATAAAAATAAAATGCCTACTTAGGCAGGTGCAGGGACCAGGGTCTGATCCTTGGTGCGCCATGCTGGCCCAACCCCCTGGGGTGTACAGAGACAGCAACTGAGACTGGGCGTGATAGTGCATGCCTGTAATCTCAGCACTTGGGAGGTTGAAAACAGGAGAACCACTAGGAGTCCAATCTGTGTAGTGAGACCCTATAGACCTTGTACTAAATTCATACATACATACATACATACATACATATATACATACATATTAATTAATAATTATTTTCACCAAGAAATAGGAAAGGTTTTGAAGGCTAAGGCTAGCAATCACCCTTTTTTGCAAACTTAATACCTAACACCCTCACAATGCCTGAGATTTAAGCTGCTACCTAAGGAACGTCTACAAAATGCACACATGAATAAATGAGTACACACATGTATGCACCAATGCAGGCATTCATGCATGCATAAATGAATAAAAGGCAGTGGAGGGTTGGGGTGATTGCTCAGTAGAACAAGTGCTTGCCTGGCAAGCACAAAGTCCTGAGTTCAATCCTCAGCATTGAACGAAAAAAAAAAAAAAAGATGTTGCTTTGGGGCTTTGGGGCTGGGAAGGTCGAGTTCAATCCCTGGTACCACAAAAAAAAAAAAAAAAAGTAGTGGAACTGATGTCTCTCCTTCCTGTGATTAATGTAAAAATCATTAATTATGAATTGCTAGGCCTCCCACTGAGCAAGCACTTTTACATATATAACAGTGAGTGTGTCTATAATAAGAGCCCTTACCCCACTGATCTTTCACCCATAGCACAATTCCACAAGTGAGATAATGAAACAGGAACTAAATCATTGGAAATGATGACAAGTCAGGGAGGAGGGGTGGCTCCAGGCGGAAGGGACAACAATTGTAATTCTTCTGTATCACGACGCAAATGTTGCAAGAGGAAGGCCTGCCTCGGGTGACCACACAGGTATGGGAAGACAGGAAGAGGGAGAGAAAACAAGAACCCAGGCTTTGGGCTTTGTCCTGAACTCAATAGCCACAGAAGGCCTTCCTAAGACTGTTGTAGAGTGGGATACTTACCTACAAATAGAGTAGGAAATTCCTGCCATAAATTCCACTGACAACTAAACCACTTAGATTTTGAAAGCAGCAGCCATGATTTCATTAACCTTGCATTTTGCATAAAAACCTCTTAACATAGAGCACTCAGCTGGAACTTGTGAACTGAGAGTCACATCCCTCACCAGCTAGAAAATCTCCCTATGAAAGGGAGTCCTTACCTAGCTACTTTGCTTTAGTTCTGTTCAGCTACAAAGCAAGCCTCCCATGCTGTGGATAACAATAAAGTAACCCAAAGCAAACAGCCACCAGTCTGTCTCTGTGATCCCCAGCCCAGGAGCTCTACCAATTTCTCAGCTGTAGAAATGGTGTATAAGTCCTGTGTGACATTAGTCCTCTTTCCAGATACACCTGCAGTCTAAGAGGAAAGCTCCTGGAACCAGGGTGGCCTGCAAGAGAGGAAGGTTTATGCAGTGCTGAGGACTCCTCCCTAGAGAGTAGAAAGCCCTGACATGAACTGCAAGGGATACAAAGCAGTTTCTCACACCAAAAGGACTCAAGGGAAAGAAAGCTCCTTGGTGCAGTGGGCTTAGGTCACTGAAGTCTCAGCATCTTCTCTTATACTGACAGAAAAAAGCATTAAGATTTTTCCAAGCAAAGATTATACAAAAAGGCACTGCGGAAATAAGTCCGTGGCACAAGTGCCTGCCTGGCAAGTGCAAGGTTGTAAGTTTGAACCCCAGTCCTAGAAAAAAAAAGATTATACAAAAAGACCTGCCAACTTATTCAGATGAATCCTTGGCCTTCCACATCCAGCAGAAAAACACAGAAAACCACTGGTTCCCTCCATTGTTCTAGGTGTGATAAGAACAGAAATGTGCATATAACAATCACCAAGAGGAAGTATGATAATCCTTTACAGTACACCTCAACAGCCCTCCCTGGAGCTGAAGGGGGGACTATGTTCTTTGCTAGAAAAGTGCTTTCTAGTCCTTTATTCAAGTGATACTAATTCAACGATGGCTTTCCAAAGTCAGGGGAAAACCAATTCACTCACAGTCCTGGAAACATGCCAAATGAGCCTGGGCATGCTGGCACACACCTGTAATCCCAGCACTTGGGAGGCTGAGGCAGGAAGAGCACTGTGAGCTCAAGACCAGCCTGGGCTACATAGTGAGTTTAAGACTAGTCTGACCTACATGAAACAACTATCTCAAAAACAAACAATGAAGGGGCTAGTGAGACAGCTCAGCCACATAAAGGCTTGCCTGACAAGTGTAAGATCCTGAATTCAATTCCAGGTACTGAAAAAAAAAAAAAAAAAAAAAGCCAAACAACCCCAAAACAACTCTTCAAATGCCCAACCCTTCCCCGGCACAGCTCATGACTTTACCTCCAACTAAGTCAATCTCACCACACCAATCAGTTCCCCAAGGACTCCTCTCAGGGAGTCACAAAGTGCACCTATTAGCCAGGTGTGGTGGCACACGCCTGTAATCCCAGCACTTGGAAGGCTAAGGCAGGAGGATCAGTGCTACAAAAGTGAGTTCAAGGCCAGCCTGAACTGCATAGCTAGACCTTGTCTCAAAAAAGACAAAAAACAAAGTGCACCTATGAATGTTGGGTATGGGGACATCTGTTGACTTCACTAAGTACTACATTCTGCCTCCAACACATAGGAGATGTCAGATTTAGATAATGTCAGACCCGCATGTGTGGGTGTCCTCTGTACCCACACTGGTCATTTGCCCCATCTAGGCCTGCAACTGGATACTACTATGGAAGACACAGTGGCTGTACTTTCATTTCAGTTTTCTTTAGGGATAAAAGTTCTTCCCTAACACATACTTTTCCCTCAAGATGATCTCAATTTTCATCAGAAAGAGTTTTGTTTTGCCAAGAATGCAATGTGGAAGAACTCTGAAAAAGCATCTGAAGCACATGGATCTGTTCTTACTCATAGATTAAAAACATCTTGGTTGTTCCAAGTAGAAAGCATTCCCTCTGTGCCATGTTCTAGACAGGGTCACACTGTAAATTTGATCGTAATTTTATGGCAAAAAGAACAAAAAACAAAATCAATAAGAAATTTACATCACTCTACTAAACCAGTTATTGCCAAGAGTGAAAATATCCCTCTTCTCAATTTCCTCACAAGGTGAGAATTCACCAACATCACCATGGGCCATTTCAATGATAATGGTTAAATATCAATTGTATACATTTTTGAAAAAACAACTGATTTTGCTTTAGAAAGTCATCAGCCAGGACTCCCCGAACTCTGCAAGTAAGTGCTGTCTGAACTTTTTCCCCATCATGCTCTTGGATTTAACAAGCAAACGCACGTGATGCCATGAGCTAGTCAGGATGGGCCTACCTCCTATCCCAATTTTGTATGTTTCTCAATGATCCTATTTAAAAACAAACAAAAAGAGGAACAACTTCACTCTCTTCCTGTGATGTGGATGGGAAAAATATTTTTCTTTTTCTTTTTTGTTTTTTGTACAGGGTCTCACTACTGACTCAGTGATTCTACTGCTTGTACCTCCCAAGTGCTGGGATTACACAGGTATGCTACCACACCCAGACTCCATTGCAGGCTCAGCGGCAGGCAGCACTGCTCAAAAGCTGGGCGGGCTCAGTAAGCAGGGCCAGAACTGAACCCTGGCCCCTGCACTTCCCTAAGCAAGCGCTTAATTCGCTGAGCTATACCGCCGACCCTGGGAAAAATATTTTTATTTTATTCATTTGCCAGTTTATGAGAAGTTAAGCCTACAAAGAAATTCAAACATATTATCAAGATGCTTTGTTTGTTTGCTTGTTTTAATTAATGTCCCAATTCCATCCAGATGAGTCATTTTGCCATTACAAAGTATAGCAGTTCAAGAAGCCCATTTTAGGGGCCTGGAAGGATGGCTCAGTGGTCTAAAGCACCTGCTTAGGGAAGCTTAGGCGGCTACAGGGACCACATGCTGCACCAGCCCTGCCCTCAGGGCAGGCTGAGCCGGCCATAAAAAATAAATAAACAAACAAAAGTTGTGAAACAAGAGAAAAAAATAAAATTAATAAAATTTAAAAAATAAAAAATAAAAAATAAAGCCCATTTTATACTGAGAAACTGAAGACCAGGCTCCTTTTGCATCCTTGGGCATCTTCCAAAAGCATTAGTTGGAGGGACCCTATAAAAGCCTGAGTCAAATCGGGTCCTTCTGCTTAGAAAGCTGCCCCCACAAAGGCCACCTTTACCTGCACAGATGCATTTACCTAAAGAATGCATCAGCCCACATGGCCCTCAGACTGCGCCTGCCTCATCTCCCAGCTCTCTGGGCTCCCGAGCCCAGTGGCTCCAGCTGCCCTGCTAGTCCTCCAAACTCCCAACACTTTTAAGCTCCAGCCAGGCCTTTCCCTTGCCCTGTGTCCATGCTCCTTCCTGTTACAGGCTCATAGCCCTGAACACGTCTCATTGTTTCAAGTTTTGCAAGGGGAAACAATACAATACAGAACACTTAATTATGAGTATTTTATAATCATCACCCAAAGAGTAGTGTACAAAGAGTGCAGGAAATCTGTTCACACACTGAAAACAAAGACTCCAGCTGAGGGCCTGGATCCCATGGTAATATCCCGCTTGAATCCAGCTGAAGACAAAGCTGGAGCCTGTAACTACCTACAGCTTCCAACAGCTCAACAGCTACCTCTTCTCTAGTTGTGCCACTCATGCTGCTGGCAGCAGCCCTCAGGCGGGCCTCCCATACCCAGCACAGCACTGGTTCAGTTCAGCTGGATGTTACAAGTTGGCCATCAGTCATCAACCCACCACAACATAAAACCCTGACAGTCTTTTTCTCTCCCCACCTAAAAAAAGCAACGTGCATCCCTTGCAATCTCTAGTCTAACCCCATTCTGTCTTACTTTTAAGACTTTTCATCATCTAAAAGAGTTGGCAGGAGCCTGGCGGGATGACTCAGTGGTCTAAAGCGCCAGCTTGGGAAAGCTTGGGTGGCTTCAGGGACTGTGGTTTGATCCCCGCCACCACATGCTGCTCCAGCCCTGCCCTCGGGGAGGGCTGAGCAGGCCATAAAAATGAGTGAATAAACAAACAAAGGTTCTGAAACAAGAAAAAAAAATAAATAAATAAAATAAAATAATTCTTTTTAAAAATAAAATAAAACAGTTGGCAGCTGGGACTGGATGCACACACTTGTGATCCCGGCACTTGAAAGGCTGAGACAAGGTGGGTCAGAAAATCAAATCTTACACAGGTAACTTAACAAGATGTATTTCAAAATAAAAATAAAAGGTAGTAAGTGCTAGTGATGTAGCTTGGTGATAGAGCGCCTCTAGGTTCGATCTCCAATATCACAAAAATTGAAATAGTTTGCTTATTTATTACGTTTATGGTCTCCCTTCCTTAAAGTACCTAGTTCAAAGAAGGCCAAAGTTATCTCGTTAGTATGTTAGCTGGTTAGTTTTGAGAGAGGATCTCACTCTTTCCTCCTGCTTAGCCTGCTGAGTGCTGAGATTATGGGGATGTACCACCATGCCCTGAAATGTTTCTAACTTTCCTTCTTATTCTAGGCCAGTGCCGATCAGGCCATTGATGCTAACATAGTGGATGAGCAGATTAAGAGAAAGTAAAATGATCAGTCAACTCACATGGTCCCATGCAGTAGGCTCTGGCCCTTGGGAAAACACATAACAACAATTTATATATTGCTTTATATTTTATTTTTTCCTTTAAGTAACATATCTACTCTTCAGTTCTCAGACTTAAAAGTAACCAGCAAGTTTTAACTTCTCAAACGCCTTTAACTTTGACTTCATTATAATTTAAAAAGCCAGTATTAACTTTGCTGGTGCCCTGTGTATATGCATCACCCTGCTCTCTTTATATGGTTTCAAAAGAAACAAATGGAATATAATCCAAGGTGTTAATTACATAAGCTTATTAAAAACAACTCCCGGAGAGGTGTCAGTTCCAACACTTAGCACTTTTATGTTTAGGTAATTTTAGTTTTATGCACATGAGAAAGTCAAATGCAGTAATCATAATACTGCAAAATGACTGCACCAAAGGGAAATTATTTCACTCCACAGAAATTATTCCTTATTTCTAAAGAACTTCTCTAGTCCAAGAGTCTGAAGGAGAAAGCACATGGAAGCAGGAGCAGGTTTTTACACGCTGGTGGCTCTGTGCTGTATCGGGAAGGAGATGGCTCCCTTACATAGCTACCACTTAGGCAGGTCTAGAAGGACTTGCACTGTTCCACTTTGCAAAACACTGGATTGTTTCAAAGCATTTTGTGTCTCTAGGTCATAAATAATCTATAACCCCAAACAATTTGTTGTACGACATTAGAGACAAGGCTCTATGAATAACTCTGGGTGGAGAAAATTCATCTTCTAATGAATAACCCAGACTAAGATCTTCTGACCTCCAAGCTCAAGCTAGGGCCACAAATGCAGGAAATGAGGACTCTGCAAGCCACATGAATTAACTGTCCACCAAGGAGCTGCAGAGGCACTGCCATCCACCTGGGCCGCAGAACCGAGGGCTGCTGGGAGCTGGGGAAAGATTCCTACCACCACTTCTGCCTTGCTTTTCTGGGTGCACCAGGACC
>PVJA010011696.1:0-53999 GCA_004027025.1 Myocastor coypus | reverse complement strand
TAAGATTGATCAAACAACTAAACATTAACCTTTCTAAATCCACATTACTTTTTTTTTTCTTTTCCCCCTTTTTTTCTTTAAAAGTTGACATATTGCATATTGTCCTCACAATCATTCTATAGAGTGCAGTGTGTGGGCATGACCCATAGGGAGGTGATCTTAACTCTTAAGCAATGGCACATCTGGGGCTTCAGTGGAAGCCTGTTGTTTCTCAAGTCTCTCTGTCTCTGATGGGATGTGAATTACAGTCCTAAGGGCCAGCTGATAAAGTGACCACTCAGCTCTGAGGTGCTGTTTATTTTCCTAGGCTTCTTGGAGAATCTTTCCTTTTGTATTAGATTCAAGGTTCAGCTTAGGATTTTAGCGACATTCATGCGAACTTTGCAGGTGCTCTCTGTGGATCCTCCTCTTAGAACTTTTGCTAGCACTTTTCAGGCTTTCTGGCAACCCTCAGCTCTGATTACTGGCTCCTTAATTTTATGTCTGCTGATTTGTGGCCGAAGTCAATCTCCTGTACGCCTTTAGAATTTTAGAATGAGAAGGCAGACAAAAGTGTATTTCACCACATAAATAGGTTCCCTTTCTTCAAAGGTCTGACGACATTTAGTCTCTTTTGAGGGCAGTCACATAGTAGCTTAAAATTTTATCTGGAACTTAACTGTTACTTCTAGAAAGATTAGATACTCTATTATTACAGGGGACCCAAATTCTCTGTATTTATGTAATGGACACAGGACTTCCTTGAGCTTTAGAAGGTAAGAGTTGGACCACTTCCAAGTAGGAGATTGGCATTCTATGATTTAGAATGGATTGGGCCCTTATATTCCTCAATACTGGATCCCAAAGCGAGCAAGCCTTTTTGCAGAGGCTGGGGGGCCCAAAATGACATAAATTAATGGGAGAAGGGGAGTTCTTTTTCTTCTACTAAAAGAGGTACTCCAGATGAGTGTTTCACAAATGTAGCTGTGTGGAGCTCTGCTGCAAAATTTGCTCTTGGCCTACTCCTTCCCCTCTTCCTTTGCTGAGGCCCTGACTCAGATATCTTGCCTACATGGGCTCTGTCTGGTTCTCCATTTGTTCCATTCACTTCTCTAAAGCCTTACACACAGTAGCAGCCAGAAAGTGACACTATACATAGCACTGATTCTTGCTTACCAGTGAGTGTTTGAAAGTAGGTTGGAGTATTTGTTTATCCTGGGCAAGCGAAGCCTCAGGGGGACCCTGAAGCACTGTCTTCAAATATCTGAAGGGCTGTCTCAGGAAAGAAGAATTAAATTTGTTTTCTAGCATCCCTGGGGAATCTCAGAAGCAAGAATAGCTGTAATAGGAAAGTGGGGATGATGAAAGTATTTCTTGATGTTGCAGGCACTATGGTAGGCACAGTATTTGCATTATGTTACCCAGCCCTAGAGAAGTGTACATTCTGCTTCAGTATAAGGAAAAAATTTCTAATCCACTGATAAAATTCAATAATACAATTATTATTATACTCTTGGGAGTGAATTCTTCATTACCAGGGCAATCATGCAGCAGCTGTCCAAGGACTTGGCTGCGATGGGAAGAGACAGATTTAAGTGTTGGGTGTACAGTGGGAAGGGACTAGGTCTACGTCTCTTAGGTCTTGATGTGTAATTAAAGACCTTGACTCTCTTTTAATTTGAACATTAGAGACTGTGAGTTAGCTGCCCTCACTCCAGAAAGTACCTTGAACTCCAAGCTATGTAGCTATGTAGCTCCCAGCTTAGCTTCCAGTCTCCTGATTTGATTAAATAAGGTGGGTCCAGTGGCCTCAGCAGCGACCGGGTGCTAAGCAAGATCTCAGCCTCTTCCTCTAACAAACTCCTCCATGGTTTTCTATCCTTTCCTTCACTCAATGAACAGCCCAGCCTCACCTGTGTTCTCTTCACAATTTGGCTTTATAGACAACCGCCCCTTCCCCAAATCTCCGCCTTCTTGGGGCTTTAGTCATGTTGTCTTTCTGCTTTTTTCTAGTAAAAATTCCTGCCCAATCCAGACCCACAAGGCCTCAGGCTGAGAGAGTGCGTGCCGGATCGCTGTGTGGGAGGTGCTGGTGTGCGACACAGCTGTGGATGGATGAAGGAGTGCGGGTAGAGAGGAGGGACACACGGGATGGAGCCCCAGGCCTTGCATTTACAGGACAGCTCGCTTTCCCCGACTCTCCTTGGTGCCCAGGAACTGGGCGCTTGATAATTGCTTAAATTTATGAACCGAATAAGGAGCTCAAAGCGTTTGTGATTGAGTACTTCACTGCTCGCCTTTCATTGTTTTAGTGTCTTGAGGCTTCTCACGATCTCCGTTTTCATTTCATAAAGGGAAGCTGATGCGTGCACCTACTTCGCTTCAGGCAGCCTGAGTATTTCCTCAACTGCCCACTTTCCCGGTTTCTTGAGGCTCCTGCGTGCTGAGACGCACCAGCAGGTGGCGCTGTCGCCAGCCCAGCGGCTCCAGATGCTCGCTGGAATCCCAGAGGCCCTGCGGGAGCCCTGCCAAGCTCCCACACCCTGGCCAATTTCCCTGGTGTCTGCTGCCCACAGTCTGTAGCTCTGACTCGGATGCTACTGTGAATACGTGCAGAGGACAGTGACACTGCTTAGGAATAGGCCACCTTGGGTCCTGGGGGCGGAGGTAGCACTGAGAAGAGAAGGAAGAACTGAGACAAAGAGAAACACCCCCTGAGCTCACCTGAAGTTCACCTGAGGTCCACTGGGCTCTTTCCCTTTGTTAGCCACTTGGACTCCTGCTTCAGGCAGTGGACACTGTACTCCCCTGGCCTAAACCCCTCTAGGCTCCAGGATACCCCTGAAAGCCCCTCCCAAGGGTTGGGTCAGGGTCCTTGCCTCTTTTGGCCTGGCCTGGCTTCTTATTCTACCTGTCCCAATAACAGAGACCCTGGCTTGTCTTCTGGGAGTGGCTTTGTTAAAAGCACATGCTTTGTTTCCTAGATTTTTTGGTCTAAGCTGGTTTTGAACTCTGACTCTGCTACTTACTGAGTTGGGGGACTCTGGGCAAATAGCTGAGCCTCTCTGACCTCTTTTTCTTCATGAGCACCCATTCTGAGACACTGGTACTTCAGAGGGCTGAACTCGATGGCTGTGGGCGTAACCCAGCTGCCACCTCTGGCTGACGTCTGCTGGTCTCTGTTCTGTGTCATAAAGACCCCACATAAAATGCAGTCTGTTACTGAATTGTCCAGAAAGTCCATTTACAATGCTTTAGGACACAGCAAAAGTGACCAAGGGAGTTGGAGTAGGAGTCTACAGAAGACAGAAACAAAATCCTTGAGTGGAAGAGGAAGAAATGGCTCCTGCTCCTTCACCTTGCCTGGTCCTGGCCCCTCTCCATCTTTCTCTCCCCTTCTTTCTAACTCCTTCCTCACTTCCCCTCAAGTGCTTTCTTATGCTTTCCAGGAGCAGACCCAAGCTATGCCTAGGCAGTTTCACAGTCCTTGCAAGTCCTGGCTCATGGCCACATCCTCTCTCACACTCTCACCTTACTGTGGTATTTTCCCAAGGAAAGGTGGTTCCCTCCTGAAGAGGAATTCTATAGCAGGATGTTAAGTTATTTTTTTCTGCTTCGTTGTATAACACGATGGAACATCTCCAAGAGCGCCTGCCTGCAGTGTGGTGGGTGGCGAATCCACTGAAGCCATGGTCTCCCTGGGTGTTTACTGCCCACTCATGTCCCTGCCTAGGAGGATGGGCTCAGGAAGGGCAGAGCGTGGAGGGCAGGGCACCCTAGCCGCACCTTCGCATCAGTGATGCAGAAATGCATTCTGGTGGCCTGGGACCCACACTTGTTCTGTGCGGCTTCTGAGTTCCTCTTTTGGGGACCCTCCCTGCACATCATTGACTGGAAATAGCACCCAGCAGTGTGGATCCCACTCTGACGACTGTGTAGCAACAAGGTGTGGTGGTGGGTTCACAGTAACAGTGGTGTTGGCACAGGAAGGGAAGCTCTCTGAGCCTTTCTGCTCTGCTCTGTAAAATCAGGACTGCAGAATTTCTCAGCTCTTCTGAACCTTCAGAGTCTTTGACTTTCTGTGTTTTACTTACTGCAATCCAGGGTGTGGGGTGGTAAGTGGGTAGGTAGTACTCAGATGATTTGTCTGGTTAAATATTTGGCTTAGAACATGTTTTCTTCCCTTTCTCTGTCTGGAAAAATGGATCAAGACAATGCCAGCGTGACCCTGGCTTGGAGCCAGCAGTCAGTCCCTGCTCTGGGAAAAACTGCGTTGAGGGTGGAGGGGGAAAAAAAAAGTCCCTTTTGTGGTCGGCCTCTCAGAGAAAGTAGTCAAAGGGTGTTCAGCTCGCCCAGCAAGGCTCCCATTGATGAGGAAGTGCTCAGCCTGGGGGAGGTGGCCTCTGGGGGTGCAGGGAGCATCGGTGATAAGAGTCTGGGCTGTGATTTTGATGGGGGCCTCAGAAGGGCTTTGTTCACCCAGCCAGCCCAGTGGTCCAGCCTCACTGAACAACTACTTCATTAACCCCCAAGATATATCAGGCAGCAGGCTGCCCTCCAGGGCTAGAGAGGTGAGTGAAATGAAGTGCCTGTGTCAGAGAGCTCCTGTTCACCTGTGCTCCTGCTACCAACATTCTGAGGCATGGCCCCCCACCTCTGGGGACTTTTGCTGCCTTTTTCCTCAGCCCACTGACTTGAGGGGAGAACATTACCCATGGTCCTCAGAGACTCTGCACTGAGGTTACCTCAGTATTGGGTCAGAGCTGATACCTGGACTGGTTGATGAGCAGGTGTGTGCGTGTGTGTGTTGCTTTGAATGTGACATTCAAGTCCTCAGGCCCATCAATCCACGGCCCTGTGCTCTGAGAGGACCCAGATTCTAGGGTTAGGGAGCCCTCTGAGGTTCCCATTTCTAGTCATGCCTTTCCCCCCACCTACCCGCCTCCTCCAGCCTCCACTACAAGTACAAATTCTATCTTGCCCACCCAGACAGAGGAGAAATCAGAGCCTGCTTTTTGAACCGTAATTCTCATTTGATGTTTTTATTGCATCCTGCCGAGTGATTTAAGTGTGTTCACAAATGATTATATTGTGTTCCTTTTAAACAATTCCAAAATCAAATAAAATAGTAAAACTGAATCTACCAATCAGCTGGCAACAGAGGCAGCGATGGCTTCTCAGGGGACATGTAGCCTTGCCAACAGCACTGAAGCAGTGAGACCTCCTTCTCCCTGTTTCTGCCCTGCTTTGGAAATACGTGACCCACAAGGCCATAGGGTCAGGAGTAAGCAAAAGTCACCATCAAGAGACTGAGCAATCATAGCACCTGAGGGTTGCTGTGTACATACACACTGTGTGCCTGACCCATGGGAGGCATTTTTAAGAATATCACTTTTTTGTTTCCTCACTGTGACTCTGTCAAATTAGGTCCTATTTGCCTCATTGACAAGTGTAGACAAGTTGATGGTGAAAACATAACTGACATTCATTGAACTCTTACTATGTGCCAGGCACTGTTCCAAGCTTTTACTAGCATTGACTCATTGGCTTCCCTACCACCTTAGGGTATCATTGCTTGTATTATCTCCATTGTATAACTGTAAGACTGGTGCCCAGAGAGGTTGAGTGACACTGGCCACATGGGTAGCAGGTGGAAGAGCTGAGGTTAAGACCCAGATGGTTATGCTTTTCCTAGCTATCTTACATCCTTGCCTAAAAGATAATATTGCAGCAGGGCAGTGCTAGGGGAAGCAGAGGTCACTGCTACATGGGCAGACAGAAGCCGGTGCAGAGATGAGAGAGAGGGGAATGGATGTTCCTCAGATCTCAACACGGATGCCATTGGGAAGATTCACTGGATAGCTTGGCCCTGCAACTGCTTCACCTGTTAGGTAGAATCCTCCCCATTTCCCAGGTGAGCAAGCCTCAGTGGCTTCCCTGCCATCACACTGATAAGAGATGGTAGAGGCAGGACTCAGACCCCTGCCTGTGTGACTCTGTCCTAACCTGGCTCTGCTGCTTACTCATGTTCTCCCAGGGGGCTGCAGTAGCTTTTTCATTCTTGGCATTTGGTTGCAGGATGGGCAACTCTGAGGTTACCCATCTGAGTAGTACCCACTTTTGAGCATATGTAGTGCTCTATAAGGCATACCAAGGGATTGCTTTCCTTCCCCAAATCCTGGGTATAGGACCTACCTCATCAATCAGAGATAAGGCCCTAGGACTTATCTAAGCATTGCCACTTGGTTGAAATTGGAGCTGAAAGGAAATGTTCCATTTTGAGAGACTTCATATTCAGAAAGTATTGCCCCCCACATTGCTAAATATTCACAGAGAACAGGCAAAACTTACTATGTACAATATAAATATGAATGTGCTCAACATGATTTCCATGCTAGAACAGGAATCTTAAACTGCTCTCTAGCCAAGGGGTGTCTCTGACTGGCATTTGGGCCAATCGGACCACATGTGGCATCACCCTGTCAGAATCCAGCCAACCCTGACTTCTGCTCTGAAGTCACCCATGGTGGCTTGTTGTGCTGGCAGAAAACTAAGTAGCAGTAGTAGCTGATGTAGCACTTTAACCAGCAGCAGATTAACCAGCAGCAGATTATCCAGCAGCAGAAATCAATTTCAAAAGCGAGTTGTCCATGATTTGTAACTGACAATAAAATAATAGCCTGTATCCATTGTAAAAAATGTCTTGAGTGGGGGATAACGCGACAAAAGCAGAAAAATGAATTGGTTATCCAAAAAAAGCAGAAAGACGCTTTGTTGAAAGACTACAACTAGTTTCATCTAAATATGACTTCTACCTTAGTCCTCACTGGCTTTGGATAGGACTCTGAAGCTATAAAAATACTTCCAGGGCTGTCATGGGAACATCTTTGACAGCTTTATTTTTATCTATCTATCTATCTATCTATCTATCTATCTATCTATCTATCTATCTATCTATCTATCTATCTGTCTGTCTGTCTGTCTGTCTGTCTGTCTGTCTGTCTGTCTGTCTGTCTGTCTGTCTGTCTGTCTGCCTGTCCACCTACCCATCCACTCACCCATCCATCCACCCACCCATCCATTCACCCATCCATCCACCCACCCATCCATTCACCCATCCATCCATCCACCCATCCACTCATCCATCCATCCATCCATCCATCCATCCATCTTTCTATCAACCCACTCACCTACCTTCCACATGTCCAGAAAACATGAGCTGCAACAACCCTCACTCCAGGAGTTGAGGCTACCAGGATGAATAATGTGTGGTCCCTTTGTCCATAGAAAATATAGAAAGTACAAACATGGCATAGCATAGCAGGTCCTACCGTGGGACAGTAAGGCACAGGAATGGTGGAGGCACCGAGGAGGGCACAGTCAGACTGACATGGGGTGGAGGAGGGCTCAGAGAAGACTTTATGGTGGCGATGATCACACCTTAACTGAATCTAAAAAGACTGCATGGCTCATTAGGTAGATCAGGAGTGGGAAGGGTGTTCTGGGTAGAACAGTGATCTGCATGGGTCAAGGCACAGAGACAGAAGGAGGCCAGGGCCAAAGGCCCCCCCTCAGGCCAAGCAGCAAGGCTGGCATATGCATATCGGGTTGAGGAACAGTGCTCAATGCCAGGTGAGGGCCCTGGCCCGGGAACAGGGAAAATGCTGCCAAATGCACTGGAGAGTAACAGAGAGATGGGAGAATTCTCCCTAACGGTTACTATGAACCTGCACATGCAGTGCTTTCCTATCCCCTGAGACTCCAGTCCCTGCTAAGCTCACACACCGTGCCCTATCCTCTGCTTCCCAGTGTGAGGGCTTGCTTGACACAAGCACACTTCCAGCGTGCTTGTGCATGCCGACAGGCCATTATAATCACATCTTTATCAGGCCCCAATTCCTTGGGCAAGTGCTGGGGGTGCCAGCAGTGTGTGCTCAGCAAATTGCCTCAGTGTGTGATTTGTTGGTTCAAACAGGGAGAGGAAATGGGCTTCAGGGATGTGGGCGGGGACGGGACTGCATCTGAGGAATGAGCCAGGGCCTCAGATGCCTGCCAGCATGGTTTGGTTACTTAGGACCCGACATCTCCTGGAGCTTAGCTTCTTCATACCCCAGGCCAGGCTCTGGCCTGAAGTAGGCGTTCATCTTTCCCTGTGCAGGCCCAGGCAGGCTCACCCTTGTGAGTCCATCCATGCAGCTGGGATTTGCCTGATATGGTTCTGGGAGTCTCATGCCCTTCATCTCCCTTCTCTGAGAGGCATGTTCAGCTCTGTAAGCTGGAAAGTGGCACCTTAGATTCCAGACTGCATCTCTGCTCTGTATTTTTCTTCTTCCTCTGACCCTATCCTCTGCTTTCCTGCTTGGATCTTTCTTTCTTTCTTTCTTTCTTTCTTTCTTTCTTTCTTTCTTTCTTTCTTTCTTCCTTCCTTCTTTTCTTTTCTTTTCTTCTTCTTCTTCTTCTTCTTCTTCTTCTTCTTCTTCTTCTTCTTCTTCTTCTTCTTCTTCTTCTTCTTCTTCTTCTTCTCCTTCTTCTCCTCCTCCTCCTCCTCTTCTTCCTCCTCCTCTTTCTCTTCCTTCTATGTATTTATTTGGTACAAGGTCTCACTATACAGCTCAATTTTGTAGCGATCCTACTGTCTGAGCCTCCCCAGTGCTGGGATTAAAGGCATGCACTACCTATCATACCTAGTTTGGGTGGCTGGCTTAGTGTACCCAAGGGTAGGGTGGGCACAGCTTGTGGTACCAGGTCCTTGAGTTTGCCAGGCAGGTGCTTAGACTGCTGAGCCATCCCCATCTTTCTAAGGATATCTCTCAGTCCAACTTATATCCTCTAGCATCACTAATCAAACAATCCAGGAGAGGCTAGTAGGAGGGGCCCCTCTCTATGCTAACCTGGACCATCTCAGAGCTGTTCTTCTGCTGCTACTGCTGCTGGGTATAGTTGTGTGGGGCGTGTACTACACCACTGCAGGGTCATCTACTCTGGTAGACTAAGGTATGAATGATGATCCAGAGAGTGACTTGGGCAGCCTTGAGCAGTCTGTTTGCCTGTACTGCAGCCCCATTTGGCTTCACTCTGCTCTTGGCTCATGGTCTGTCTTCCATTCCTGTCATCCCACTCTTTCCCTTAAAATACACTCCATTTAGATGGCAATGGAGACATTCCCATAGGCGTAGGAGGGGCAGGGGCTGGTGGTGGCACCAGCAGTGTTTGTGGGGGGACAGCCATGCCCCCATTGACAATCTCTTTTGGAGTGGGGGCCATTTATTCTTGTTTTTTTTCAATGGGACATTTGAAAGGGAGGTTGGATCTAGGATGGGATGTTCACTAGTGGATACTCTTAAAGCCCGGATACTCTGTGCATTTGCTGCAGTTTTGGCTTTAGCTCCATTCAAAATCCACTCTATACATTTGAGTGGGTTGAGGGGGATTCATTGCCTTGGGTGGCTCCTGCCAGGCTGGGAATATGAGTAAGTGTGTGTGTGTGTGTGTGTGTGTGTGTGTGTGTGTGTGCGTGTGTGTGTGGTGAGATTGGACTCAAGACAAGCTCCGGCTTCTGTGGCCCTCCTGCACTCATGGTTCAATTCCCTCTCCCTATGACCCCAGCCCTGCACAAGCTGCCGCAGAAATCTGGAGCTGGGCAGGAATACACGTTCAGCATGCACTGCAAGTCTTAACCTGCAGGAAGAAAAGAGGAGAAGGGAGCCGAGCCTCCAGACTGGCAGCAGGTGTCAGGACTCCACCTCTGGCAGCTTCAGTGAGTCCTCAGTCTTTCTCCAGATAGGACTGGGAGGCTTCCCTGACCTGCAGCTGAAGCACAGGGACAGCACCGTGCCTGGCACCCTACCCATAATGAGCCTGGCTGCCTTGTGTCTTCAGAACTGTGGTTGGCAGCGGGGGCCTGGATGAGTTTCTTCCGTGTGCTTGCAGCCTGGTGAGATTCAGGCTCCACTGTACCCCTCTGAGCCCTGATGGTCTGGCAAGGAGGCTCTGTGTGCACAGAGCATTTGCTATAAAAATCATCTTTTATTGCTCCCTTCCTGTAGCTTTTCAGTGGGGGGGTGGGTGGGTGGTAGACCTGGATGGGCATAAAACATGTGTGGCTTCTACAGGATTCTGTGAAGGTGAAATATGGCCTTGAAGGTTAATCCCCTTGGGCCTCTTTACCCTCATATGGTAATGCAAGTGCACAGGGCCCCTGCTTGGTAGTGAGGCCGCTTCCTGGTTATTATACCACACTGTGTTCCACAAATCCCCACATAATTAATTTTCTCAGGGAGCTCATGAGAGTTTTGACAACACATCTGTCACACTCTGTTAGTCCTGTGAACTGTGGCTCCCTGGCCCTATCCCTAGAAAGGCTGTAGTCCTTGGTATCTCAGACTCTGCTGCTTACACAGATCAGAGCTACTTTACAACCTTAGAAACCTTTTCTTTTTCATTAAATGATTCCAAATTTACGTGGCTTAGCAAGTGATCTCATGTGGGTGCCAGTGTTTGTTATTATTTTTTTGTATGCGTGTGTGGTGTTGGAGATCAAATCCAGGGCCCCCCATATACTAAGCAAGCATTCTACCTTCAAGCTATACTCTCAGCCTTTTTCATTTTGAGCTGGGTCTTGGTAAGTTGCCCAGGCTGGCCTTAAACTTGTGATCCTCATATCCTAGCCTCTCAACACTATCCTTGGCTCCAATATTTTAAAAACCTGTAGAGGTGTGACTGTAAAACTGTTTTAAGGGGAATTGGATAGACACCATCGATGCACAGAATTTGAATTCTTTGATCCTTAGGAAAGACTGTTCTAAATGATCAATATTCAGTACCACTTTCTGGGCTGCGGGGCGAAGCTGCAGAGAATGATTGTCCATTCCACTTGAGAAGGAAGTTCTGGTCCCTGGTAGTTTCTCCCAGGCTGCTACTTGGTTCTGCTTGTTGGGCCCCAGATGGATGCAAACTTTTACCTTCTCCGTGGGAGCCCAATATGGTGAGATCAGTGACCATAGAGGACAACACATGGGCATGTGGAAGAGAGAGCGTGGGGATTTTAGAGAAGAAAGGGGCAGGCTGTGTGTCATGCTATGCTGGGAAAAGTGCAGGAAGTATAGAATTGGACAGGTTTGGGTTCCAGCTCTCAGCTCTACTTCTTTATCTGTGGACACTGGCACCATCTCAGGGTTGCTGTGGAATATAAGGGACACAATCTTGAACAGTGTTTGCACAATGGAATATGGGAGGAGCTTGGGTCACTGTGCTGGAGGGTAGTGTAATGTGGTCCAAAGGCTGGGCTCAGTAGGGTCCACCTTCTTACTGACCTCAAACTAGGAACAATAGTAGGTATCTTGTTGCTATGAGAACCCTGTCTCATCAGTCAGAATGCACAGCTTTTCCTACGCTCTAACACATCTGCAGTGCCTTAGCAATGGGCTCTAAGCATTGTGCTAAAGCTTGACTGGTAATTTCTTTGGCTCTTGCAGTTGTCATTGTTGTTTTAGACTTCATGAAACATGGAAAATGAGCTCATTATTGCAAGGGGCACATTGAGCAGATGCTCAGTGAATGGCAGCTGTTGTTATCACTTCCTGGCAGATCCTGGGCAAGTTTTAAAGTATTTTTGAGCCTCAGTTTCCTCATGGCAATGATGACTTTTACCTCAAATGGGTAGGGGAAGTATTAAACAGGGTAAGGATCATAGCATCCGTCGTAACATTTTGTATAAGGCAGGGACTACAGAGAAGTCCTGCTCCACCTTGGGAATGCACCCAGGGAAAAGCTTTGCGAAGTTTTGGCACCAGGTGTCTGGGGTAGAAAGAAAAGGGGGGCCGGGCGGGATTCCTCTGGAGCTCTTGGACTTTGCCAGGCAATGTGCCTTTTACTCACTGAAGTCCTCTCATGGTCACAAGGGATCAGGGCATGATCGCTGATCCAGATGAGTAAGCTAGGGGAGAAAATGATAATAGATAAGTTTGCTGAGCTTGAAGAAGCCCTGGGCTGGAAGCCCAGCCTGAGGCATGCAATGGAGATGTAACCTGATGGGCCTCTGGCTGGGCTTCTCTTTACTCTCAAACTTGGGAAAACGAGAGGCCACACCTCTTTTCCACCTTCCTTCAGGAGAACCTGCCCCTGTCCTAGAGTTTGTGGCTGCAAAAGTCAGGGTTTTGGGTGAAATAAAGGTTTAGCAGAATCTTGTAGCCTGTAGTATGAGTTGGGGTCCATCAGACCTGGCCTCCAGTTCTCGCTCTGGATGATTGTGCACATAGTGTCCCCTGCATGGGTTACAGAGCCCTCCTCTGCAGAGTTAAGTGTGTGTACGTTCTGTGGTGTCGTTGCTTGCCTGCCATACCCTGTCCTACCGGAAAGAGATGCTTTGAGAAGAGTGCTGAGAAAAATCATAAGAAATATTGACTTTAATGACAAAATGCTCAGATGTCTCTCCTGCTGGTAAAATAGCCTTTGAAGCGAGCCTTCCTTGCAAATCCATAATAGCACAGAGGAGCAGATCCAAACAGTTAGACCCGTAAGAAAGTTCCAGGTGCTGGCCTTTCAAGGAGGGGCAAGTAACTCCACTTCCCCTCTTTGCCTGGCTCCTCGAGTGGGTGCCTCAGCCCTTGTTCCTCTAGAGTTGGTTCTGAGGAGAGTGGCATATGGAAACAATAGTGAAGACCATGGGGAAAAGGCAGGAGGAAAAGCCTGGACTGGCAACCTGCAGTTGACACTTTGCACGAGGTGGGTGCTGCTCTTACCCCTTCCATATAGAGGAGGAGACTGAAGCAGAGACATGAAGAAACTTGCCCACAGTCCCGCAGCAGATGTACAGTCTGATGCTGAAGCCCTGTACTACAGTCCTATAGTCCCCAGCCAAAATGGCCCTCCTTGTCCATGACAATGACCTCCTTCCCTGGAAAGGAAGTGTTTTTATCAGGGACCCATTGAGAGATGCCTATGTGTCTTGGGATGCTCCTCTGAAGATCTTTTGTCTTTTCAATATAGAGCAGGTCTATCACCACCGTCTTACAGATGAGGAGACTGGGTCTTCTGGAAGCCATGTGGTTACCCTGAGATCATCTAGTAAGTCAGAAGCT
Source organism: Myocastor coypus (assembly GCA_004027025.1). Taxonomy (NCBI): domain Eukaryota; kingdom Metazoa; phylum Chordata; class Mammalia; order Rodentia; family Myocastoridae; genus Myocastor; species Myocastor coypus. The sequence continues at coordinate 40,941 of PVJA010011696.1, read as the reverse complement.
GGGTTTGGATGTGAATCTCGGTCTTCCAACTCCTGATCCTGCCACACTATGAATTAGCCCTCTCCCCTGCTATTCCCTGCCAGCTCTCTTCTAGATCACTTACTACCCAGCTACTGTGCAGGGGAGTATGACCCCCACACCCAACTCTGAACCCCTGAGTCACAGGGTTGAGAGGATCACACTACTGTTACACAGGATCACACTACTATAGCCTCATGGATTCAAGTTTTGTCCTTTTCTGGGAGCTTGCTTTTTTCTTTTCTTTTAAATCTCAATAAATTGATTTATTTCTGGTGTCTTCTAGAGCACCCCACAGGCAGGTACTTTCTTTATTAGGAATAGGAAGGATTACAGGTTCAGAAGGAGACATTCTAAACTTGAAGCAGCCTCACCACCTGCTAGGTTGGTGACTTTGGTTGAGTTATTGAACCTCTTTGAGTATCAGTTATCTCTATGTGAAACGGGAAATTATTTCCCATCCTGGAGGGCTTTTGTGAAATAAAACATAAACAGAATTCAGCATGTTGTCCATATGACATTGACATAGCAGGCGCTCAATAGAACAGAGATCCTATCCTGAAAATTAGCAAAAGAGGTCCAGGAAAAAAATTATTTGCCATAAGAAAATCCAGTGCATAAAGTCCACCCAATGCAGGGCAGAAATCATTATAATTATTTAAGGATCCATGATTTTCCCAACAGAGTTTGGCCAGGGCCCTTTAAATGGCAGTGACATGTTCGGGCTGCCGTGCCTGTTTACGAATCATTAGCTACTTGACAGTGATGGTAGCGGGAAAAGAGGAAGAGCAGTACCCACATTATTGAAAGCCAGTGATAGGAGCCACTGAGTGCTAGAAATCAAATGAGACTGGAGAGAAAAAATAGGTCTGAAAGAGTAGCTCAAGGAGATTTCATTTATAAATTTCTATCTCACCTTTTCCCCCATTCTTCAATGTTCAAATGAGCTATAAATATACTGACGCAGGCACCCCAAAGTTTCTCCCTAAACTTTAAAAGTGTGGGGAGAGGTGATCAGAATGGGCCTTCCTAATGTAAGATGCCAAGGTTGTAATTGTTAATTCTTCTGGCTGTAATTTATCCTGCAAACCCTTTGGGTAGCTAAACAGCTCTGATTCTGAATTGCCCAACCGGCTTATAAGTCTTCTTGATGAATCACTCTCATTCTCCTGGTTCTTTCTCTGGGCCACGGTAATTCTTGACAACTGCCTTAGAGCTATTGTCTCCTGTGGATGTAAGAAGGAAGAGCCATCTATTAGGTGGAACATGTGGGGAGGAGGAGGAGGCTGCTGGCATCGGGGAGGTTGGCAGGTGGACAGGAAGGTCCTTTCCTGAGGATAGAGAGGCCCAGAATGGCACAGGCTGTGCCCAGTCATCTCCAGGACCTGAGGCACACCTGTTTCTTTGATGATCTTAGGAGTAAGGCAAATCCTGCCTACTGAGCTCCAGTGAGTATCCCCAAAGGCCACAGTGCGACACTGCTGATCTACCACACCTCGAAGGCAGAGCCTCTAGGCGTGTCCCACTATGGGGGTTCCCATCTTCTTGCTAGGATGGCTGCCTTCCTAACTTTTCTTAGATTTCAGTGAGGCATGGTGAAAGTAATAGGAGTGCTGTGGGACCCTTTGGTTAGGAGGAAATATGCTTTCTTTTTTCTTTGCCCAGTGGTGGTTGAAGGGAAACAAGTATGAAAACCCAGAAGAGGAAAGAACAGCAAGATGGGAAGAGCCTGGGTGCCTGATGATTGCATGGAGCAGGCTCTACTGTTGATGGCATAGGGTAGCAAGGTGGGGCAAGGTTAGATTTTATTGTGCTATGTCACCAATTTAAAGGTTGCTTACAGAAGTGAGCCTCCCCTGTGTAATGTAGGTAATGCTCTATCCAACCGAACACATCGCCAGGTTAGAGAAATTCCAGGTGACAGTTCTCCTGAATCATTGACCGAGCCAGATGCTGTTTACTAACCAGATAGCCTATTTTGTAATTCATCACTGATAGCTGTTATGTGGAAAATCAGCACAAGACTTAAAGAATGTTGATCACATGGATTCTTCATTTTTACATGTAGCATTATTCTTGTTAGGGGTAGGAGGGAAAACATAGTCTATTGGTAAGAGAACTTTGGCCTCTCTTCCCTTAGACTACAAACGTATACGACCTAGATTCCATCTCCCCAAGACAACACAAGTATCTCTTCTTCTCCACAATATGAAATTATCACCTCTCTCTTGAACTATGGCACAGGTTCCTCCCTGGTCCTTGGTCTCCTTTGCATACCCTTCCAACCTCTCACCCAGTCTTCCAACAATGCAGCCCAGGCCCTGTCACCACCTTCTCTGATAACATCCATGTTCCTCTTCTTTAAGATACTTCCTGTGACCTGCTTTCCTGTGTCTACCCATGTCTTCCCTCTCCATGGAGAGCCCATGACCTCTCTGATTTTGCTCTCCTCCCTGCATGCTTGGACTGGCCTTCCCGCAACCCCCTAGCCTTGCTCTCTATCCTTTCCTCTTGCCTTTGGGGCCTGGAATCCAGGCTGGAGTTTTAGCCCAGCTCCAGTACTCCCTTATCTTACTCACTGGTTGACATGCCCATTCCAGACTGTCCTTCAAGTCTTTGCAGAGAAAGATAGGGAAGTTCTTACCTCTCCCCAGGATTGTGTCAAAGCTGGGGCTCAAGGGATGAAGCTTCTAGATTATGTTGTGGCCAGGCCAGTTACCAAGACAACTTTCCCTCCCTGGGCCTCCATTCCACAAGGAAAACCAGAAGGCTGTTCCACAGGGGCTGGTGCCTAACTATCTCAGTGGGGCTCTCCAGGTTCAGCCCTGCAGGATGCTATGATTTTTACTATGAATGCAACATCATCATGGGAGGGAAACCAATACCCAGAGTTTTCCCGGCACTGTGTCTGTGGGAGCTGCAATTCTTTAGAAGGCTGTCCTCTGGGGCACACGTGGCTTCCACCATGGCCTCATGCCAGAGAGAATTTATCATCACAGAAAAGCTTATGGTGCAGGTTTAGCAAATGTGGCATCTCTGGTATTCCGGCACTTCATTTATCAAGTAAACAGGGCTTCCTTATTTAGACTTCAGTCGTTTGGCTCATAAAGTATCACTCAGATATAAAACTGGGGTACGATGGCCTCTTTTACTGACCCCAATGAGAAATGGGCATGATCAATTATGTCTCGGCAGAGGGAGGAAGGCCTTTTGCAGGCTTGCAACTCGTTACACGGTGGTTTGATTTCAGGGCATGATGTGCGCGGTGGGCAGGAGGAGGTCTGGGTGCACTTCATGGCCGTACCGCTAGCAGATGGGGGAGCTCCCTCATCACTGACCGTGTGGCTGTGGGCAAACTGCCCCTCTCTACCTAGCCCAGTGTTAGTACTGGGTCATGGATGTCTGATATGCTTCTGCAGCGCATGGCTAGGGTGGCTCCCCCTCTCCCAATGCTGCGAGGATGCAATGCAGACGAGCCAGGTGTACCCAGTGGGGTGACATGCATAAGCTTAACAAGCACAAGACGGGTTCCGCAGTTGTATATGATGCTGACAGCGTTGTCCTGCCTAGTGCGTGGCCTTGGCCTAGCGGGGTTTGGCTCCTGATGGTGGCTCAGGCAAGGATTCCGTGGGCACACCCCACTCAGGGCCAGCCCACAGGGCTCACTCAGCTTCTGGGGTAATCCTCTCATCTCTTAGCTCAGCTCTTGCCAATTCTTCCTCTCTCACCCGAGGACTACATACCTCCTGCCAGTCATTTCTTTCTGCTTTCCAGGAACCTGTGGGGTCCACCAGTCTTCTGCGAAGACCCTTTGCCTGGGGACCTCATGCTCTTATGACTGCTACCTACTATACATTGCAAGTCCCACTTCTTCCAGGAGGCACTTTCCTGCTTTGTCCTTCTACTCACTCTCCTGTCGCAGCCCTCATCTGATTACTGGGTGCTTAGGGAGTACAGCTCCGTGCCAGCACTTGTGCTGCTATAATGCAGCACTCTGTTGGTGCCAAAGGCCATGGGATCTGTGGCAGCAGAGCTTATGTGGCCTATTGCTACCACTCTATTGCCACCACTTCACTTGGTGCATGACACCCTGAAGGCTCCCAGGAGTTCTTGTGGCCTGACAACATGACAGAAGTTGGGGAATAAATAATTCCTTAAAGTTCAAATCCTTAACCTGGCCTGCAGATCCTATCTGAACCTTGTCCTGCCTGCTACCGCCACCCAGATTCTTCTCACTCCACATCCTGACCTAGGCTTTCTGCTCTACAGTTGCTTGAAAGCTGGTTCTCAGCTCTGTGCCCTTTTTGGGTTATTCTTGAGGCCTACCATGCCCCTCCTCCCTCTTTCTGCCTGCAAATTCTTAGTCCCTAAAGTCCAAATTATACAGCCATTCCTCCAAGTAGTTTTTCCTAACCCCTTAGTCTGAGTGAAGACCTCCCTGTTTAGATGCCCACGGCCTAAGGTACTTCTCCTCTGGCTCTTGTCCTGGGCATTTCCTCTCACTTCATCCACCAGCTGTGTGCTCCTAGGCCACGTGTTCTATAGGTGCGCAAATGCATGATAAATATTTGTCAAATTTTTGGATGGATAGATGGATGGATGGGTAGGAGGTGATGAATGGATGGATGGTTGGTAGGTAAATGGTAGATCCTGGGGAGTCCTGTTGGGGCTTGAAATAAGGACACAAGGAAGTTAAACAATGTGGAAGGAAAGTGGAGATCCATTGAGAGGTGAGCAGTCGGGACTAGACAGAGTGTCAAGGATCCATAGAGGCCCAGAGTTCTGAGGATGAGGCCCGGAAAAGAGTGAGGCAGAGCAAGGCAGATATCATGCTGTGTTCAAGGGGCCAAGGGGACACTGACAGTGCTTGTCCTCCCCTATTTATTGTTGCCCTTTTTGAGCAGGTGGCTGGCTAGATATGCTCGCTTCTGGACCTTATATGCTTGTACTATCGCATATCTTTTTTCCTTGGTTCACTGAAAACAAACCACTCCTTGGTGTATGCAAACTCAGAATGCAACAAAGCCCCACAGATTTTCATATTGATAGAGAGTGAATCTCAGGCTGAGCACTCCTGCAAACAGATTGTGGGCATGTATAAATGCGTGTGTATGTGTACATTGGTAGAGGTGGGTGTGAGCTGTTACAGTATTGCTCTAATTTTGATATTTTAGAATATGAGGGCTGAAATACTATTAAAGGCACATACTGGCTGGGGTAGTAGAGCATTTGACTAGCATGTGAGGCTCTGGGTTCTCTGCTCAGCACATGTACACACACACACACACACACACACACACACACACACACAGACACACACACACAAACCACTCATGCACAGGTAGTTCCTGGTTGTCTGGGGAAGGCCTTTGTCTTTTAGACAAGTTAGTTGTACTCCTGGTCTCACAGATGACATTAAATAGCACTGAACTACTAAAGCCTGGCAGCTCTTGATAGGGTCTAATCTGCTTTTGAAAGAGAAAAATAGCCTAGATGGATGGTCACAGAATCACGGGAATTTTAGAATATTTGAGAGGGACCAGGTATATCACTGTATTTTATCAAATTCAAAAGAATAGCCAAAGCTGGGCATGGTAACGCATGCCTGTAATCCCAGCACTCGGGAGGCTGAGGCAGGAGGATCAGTGAGAGTTCGAGACCAGCGTGGGCTACAAAAGTGAGTTCAAGGCCAGCCTGAACTGCATAATGAGACCCTGTCTCAAAAATAAGACAAAAAAACAAAAACAAAAACAAAAACAAAAACAAATCAAAACAAAACAAAACAAAAAACCAAACAAAAACAAAAACAAAAAACAACAACCCCCCCCCCCCCCAAAGAATAGCCATTATTTTGCAGACCACCAAGAAAAGAAAATGCCTGGCCAATGAATAGTCAAAGGCCATCAATTGCAAGGCATATCACAATTTCAGAGAAGGCAGATGATATGGACAGATTAGAACATTTGCTAGAACACCCTAGCCACCAACTTCTCTGGGAGTGTGTGGCTAGAGGGTGCTGAGCCACACATTTGCTGTAGTTCTGCTTGTCCAGAGGCTTCCTAAGGTGCTAGGCTTGGGTGGAGGATGGAAGGATTCCCTGTAAGCCACAGACTCCTGGGGGATCTCTGAATTTCCCATGCCGCTCCCCACTCAATGCTGAGGCCTGCAGGGAGAAATCCATTTCGATATCTTGGCAGTAGGTTTCTACTAAGAAACTTTAGTTTTGGGGCTTTGGGCTTCCTAGATATCTGAGTTCATGTTCCAAATATCCTTTTCTTCTATATGGAAAGTTCATAAATTAGTTTTTTTTTTTTCTTGTACCAGGGATTGAACTCAGGACCTCACAGTTGCCAGTGAAACACTTATTCTACTGAGCTATCTCTCAGGCTCCTGGAAAGTTCATAAATTAAATTAAACCCCAAAAGGCTTAATCTGAGGCCTTCTGCCTGGGCTTCTCTTCCTGGGAATAGGAAACAAAGCAAATACTCTGTCCCCTCTTGGTCTTCTCTCCTCCTTGATGAATAGTGGAATTAGTTGAATGGCAGATCTGGATCATCCAGGGCAGCTGTTCTTATATACTGTGTAAGAATCACTTGGAGGTGTTTTATAAAGTGCAGATGTTCTGGCTCATCCCAGAAATTAGACTTCAGTTGTCCCAGCATGGGATCCACCTCCAAAAGGTCCCTAGAGGGCTCTACTCTTATACCTAGGTTGAAAATCATCAACCTAGTTCAACCTACTGGACAGATGGAAAAACCGAGGTCTAGAAATGCCAAGTGATTTGCTTCTGGATTACATAGCTGGCTCCAGGTGGTAGAATGAGCTTTCAGTCTGTGGATTGAGCCTGGATTCTTTATTCAAAGGTCTAATCACTCCACCTTCCTGAGGTTTTACTGCAGGCATAGATAACTGCACCAGTATAACTCAAAGTTCTATCAATGTACTGCACACATACAGCTGTGTGCGTGTGTGTGCATGGGAAGTTCATTGTGTTAAAAACCTAAGCAAAAATTAACAGTGGAACTTAGAAAGAAAGCTCAGTTTAACAAAGATAAGCTTATTCTGTTTGCTTCACCACCATTCCTCACATCCTGGGATAGCAGCGAGGGGGAAGTAACCTCTTACAAGCCCTGCCACCTTGGAATCAGAATCCAAGCAATGGGCACACACAGTAGTGTGTGGCTCACAGGCCTGCCTTACTTCTTAGCTCTCTGTGGGTCCTTCTCAACTTCTCTGCGTCCCAGAATCAGAGATGTCCTCGATGTCCCCATGGTCCTATGCTTTGTTCAGGGCCATGGGGCCTGGGCTGCTCTATACAATATATTGGCTAATAAATGACTTATCAGGAAAGAATATAGATCCCAATCGGGATTGCCCTTGGGAGGAAATTAATGGGAAGAGCAGGCTCTTAAATTATGCAAGAATGAAATATCTTGTCGAGCTGGTGTCTGCGGGCAGGTGGGCTGCTGTCATTGGAAGGAGCTGAGTATATTTTCAGCACTTCTCTTGTGGCCCAGAGTTTCTTTCTGAAGCCAGAGAGGGGCTCACATCTGCTGGCACTCGTGGCATCTCCCAAGGCTGCTGGCCATCTGGCGAGAGGCCTGGGCTAAGCTGCGCGTTGGCCTCTCTGGATTTGGAACTGACCTGTTTACTCTACCATCAATAGGCCTGCATAAATGTATGGTTTTGTGTATGTGCTTTAAGAATGGGAAGGGAGTTGAAGTGGGGGAGACAGGGGCTAAACTGGTTCTACGAGCTGCAAAACTTGGGGCTATGGACACAGAACAGGAAATGGATCTGAGGAAACTGTTCAGGGTTTTCCAGCTTTGCAGTGCATCTGCATTACAGTGCAGCTTGGGAGAGAGGCCGCTGTGCTCTACCTTCAGCATCTCATGCAGTGGGTGTTTTGTGAGGCCTAAAAATAGGCCTTTGGCCTCCTTCTAGCCACTTCTGATGCATAGTGGAGTTGGGGAGCTCATGGCTTAGGAAAACTTCATCCTAAATATGGTATGAAGGGGATGAAGGGTATGTGACATCACATATTTGGATCTATAAAACCAGGGGAAGAGCCATATGGCCTTTATGCCTTTTGCAGTTCCATCTACCTGTTGTATACTGGGAAGTGGAGGTGAGGATGATAACTAGAAGCCAAGGAAGAGGAGTGAGATTTAAGATGCTGGGTAATGTGCCCTCCCAACAAGGCTGGCTTTGTTGTAATGATGATTACCAATCCCCAGCATCTTCAAAGGTTTTGCTAGGTGGAGAAAACCATCACCTGAGTAGCCCATGGAGAACAGCAGAAGACACGTTCTCGAGCAGGCACCCAGAGCTTCTTGATTGCAGTGTGAGGAATGCCTTTAAAAAGTCTGTGGTCTTGCTGACTCGGGTTCGAGGGTCCTGAGCCTGGAGATTGGAGAGGCTGTGGCTGAGGTCCTGAGAGAGCCCAGCCATGTAGCCAGAGGCCAGCCTGACTCCAGAGGTCCTGATATCAGCACAGCTCTACCTGATGTTGCAGGTGGGGGTGCTAGTTGGACGCCAAGGCCAGACTGGAGAAGCTGCACTGAGTCAGAATGGAGAAGCTGGGTGGGCCTTGCATTTCATAGCTGACTTTTCCTGTACAGTTCTGCATATGCCATCTTCAAAAATTGATACAAAGCTGTTTTCAAGGAACTTCATATTAGAACATTTCAAGAAGTTAGGCTGGGATGCCTTTTGGATAGCAGTTCTTTTTAGCAAGCACACCTGTTGTACTCAGAGTGATGGGAACTAGTTTTATGTGGCTGATCAAGTGCATATAGCCAACATTCTGTCCTTCTCTGAAGTTGAAAAATGTCTTCTGTTTCTTGCAATCGCCTCCCTTTGATGCAGCTCGGTCCACTTTGATCGACAGTTCTGGTTTGTCTGTAGCTGTCAGCTATCTGGCCATCACCTCTCTTCTCTTGGTCCCTTATTTTTTTCTTTCCATTTGTACATGAAAATCCTAGGGGACATACATAATGCTGCATCTTCAAAGAGCCTTTCGGTTGCTCAGTTCTTTTGACCCAGTATGTCCATCTTTCTAGAAACCAGCTTCAAGAAAGAATTAAAAATCAGCCTAAGAAAATAATCTCAGAGCTCTGTGCACAAAGATGTTTATTTGTAATAGCAAAGAGCATTAGTTATAATAGCAAAGACAGATAAAGCCACTCAAGTGTTCAACAATAGAGGGATGATAAGTCAATTATGTGCCCATTTGATAAAAACTTTATGCAATCATTAAAATGATGGATACGGAGAGAACGTTGGAGCAAGGAAAAGTGCTTGCAATATAATGCTCAGTGAAGATGCACACCTGCTGGTCCTGTATAACTATGGTTCTTAAAAAAAAAAAGAGAAAGAAATCAAACCAATACAACATAAATGCAGACAAAAATCTGAAAAAAAAAATATTCCACAGTATTTAACTCAGGGTATGTTTTGATGGCCAAAATGTTAATTTTGAATTTTTCTCTTCTAATTTTTTAAAAAATGTATTTGGTTGTTACAGGGTCTCATTATGCAGCCCAGACTCCTGTTTTCAGTTTTCCCAGTTCTGGGATTACAGGCCTGCACCCCTACATCTGGACTCTGTGGCTGGTTCAGCCCACCCTGGGGGTAGGGCTGGCATGGCATGTGGTACCAGGCATTGAACCACAGTCCTTGAGCTTGCCTAAGCTTGCCTAAGCAGGCGCTTCAGTTTACTGGGATAGCTCATTGGCCCTCTCTTTTCTAATTTTATGATAACATATGTGTATAACTTTTGAAATGGGAAAATGATTAAATCCTTTGGCTCTGAAAGTGGAAAGTGATGAAGAGCATAGACCAGGTATAGACTTGGACTCTCATAAAAGCCTGGTCACTCAGAGTGTCTGCCGCTTGGGACAGTCACTAAGTCTTCCGCTTCCTCAGCTGGAAAACGGATATACATTGTATACTAAGTAGACAGGCTTTTTTTTTTTTTTCTGTCTTTTTGAGACAGGGTCTCACTATGCAGTTCCGGCTGGCCTTGAACTCACTTTTGTAGCCCAAGCTGGTCTCGAACTCACACCGATCCTCCTGCCTCAGCCTCCCAAGCGCTGGGATTACAGGCGTGAGCCACCACGCCCAGCTAGTAGACAGGCTTTAAGTGGAGATTAATTTACTACAATTAGTGGCTTGTTGTCCGAACTCTATTAACACAAATGACTGAGTGAATTATTAGTGAAATGATATCTGGTGGAAGATAGCAAGCGATTTCCATCTTAATCTTGCAAATTGTTTATTTATTAAAAAAATTTAAAAAGAGAATAAAAATAGTAAAAGACCTACTATAAATGATACAGAACTTTGCTAAACAAAATGATGGGAATTCAATAACTGTCAAATTGCACACTGTTGTCTTCAAACTAGTGGTTTAGATTACCAGATGTAAGCATTCGAAATTGGTCCAAATAAATTGGTAAAAAAGTTAATAAGAAGGAAAAAACTTGAGCATTAACTGTTCCTATCAACAGACCAGTAGAAATCAGCAGTACAATTATCTGAGTTATGCTGTGTGCAAAGATATCCCTTCCTTGTTTTTTTCAGAACCAGATATTTGTTCATTCATTTCACGAGCATCTATTGTTTATCCTGGGCAAGACATAGTAGCAAAGGAATGGTTTCTGTGTCAGTAACATCAATCTCATGGGACATAACAAGCCAAGGAGAGAGAAGAGGAAATTGGAGAGAAATCAGGCTCTGTAATTGAAAGAATAAAAAGCAGAGTAAAATAGAAAAAAAAATCAATGCATCAGAGTTTCTAAGATTTTATTCCATTTAACCCCCACAACAGTCCTTAAAAACGGAAATGTTTGTTCCGCTTTGATGAGGGATTCTGGGATGTCCAAGTCCTGCAGTGGGCATAGGAAGAGTGGGGCTTCCGTCTCCAGCAGGGGGATGCTAAGGTCTTGCACCAAGCCACCTGCCAACCTGCAGCCGAGGGTGCCTATCCACTGCAGGCCACCCAGACACCTCTCCACCCAGAATATCTCAGGGATAGTGTGAAATCTCTTTCTCTCTGGAGGAAAAAGTAACTGTATTGCTCAGGGGAGGTGAAGAACTTCTGGGGCTGGGAAATTAGCAAGCCAGGAAGATTAGCAACTTAGAACACATCCAGGTTAAGACTTAAAAATTCTGGTATCTTGGGGGAAGGGTGACCTTCTCTGGTAAGGTAAGGTCCTGCTATCTGTGGCATGTATGGATATAAGTTCTCACCCAGTTAGCAGATGGCGAGACCCTGGCCCTCCTGACTTAACTAAATACTCAGCAGATGTTTAGTGGGGCTTTGGGGGGTCACCCAGCCTGGTGCTAGCTGAGGTGGAAAGATGTCCTCATGACTCATTTGAGGAGATGAAACACATCAACAATGAAGATTTTAGGCTAGACACTCAGCTCAAGGAACCAGTATGAAAACAGGGAGGATTGCCAGGACCTTATTTTTCATCAGATCCAATTACCTTGTTTTATAGATGAGTAAACTAAAGTCACATAGCGGGAAAGTGCTCTTCCTGAGGCCACAAGAGAATGTTCATTCAGGATAGAGTGAATCAGGACAGGCTTTTGGGAGCAATGAGCCATTTACTCTAACTGGAAACTTTGGCTTAGAGCTTTGGTGTACAATCATTCATTTGCACCACATTTTTCTGGGTACTTCCTAGGGCTAGGTCCTCCCTGGGTAAAGGGAACATTAAGATGAGGGATAGAGAGGGTACCCTGGAGGTGCTCCTGGTGTAGAGAGGCAACAGAGATGTAAAAAGATGTGAAGGCACCTGTGATAAGTGTGTGTGTATGCATGCGTGTGTGTGTGTGTGTGTGTGTGTGTGTGTTGGAGGAAAGTTGGGCTATAAAATGATGGTGGGTTGGGGCAGGATGGCTCAGTGGTCTAAAGCACCTGCTTAGGAGAGCTTAGGCGGCTGCAGGGAGTGCAGTTCGATCCCCGGCACCACATGCTGCGCCAGCCCTGCCCTCGGGGCGGGCTGAGCCGTCCGTAAAAATGAGTGAATAAACAAATAAAGGTTCTGAAACAAGAAAATAATAAATAAATAAATAAAAAATTCTTGAAAAAAATGATGGTGGGTTACCATCCTAGAGGAAGAGCAATGAGTCAGAAGGAAAGGCTTGGGGAAAAGCTCAGCTCCTGGAGGGGTAACTGATGGAACCACTTGTCAGGGTTGGGCCTGGGCAAGGGTTAGAAGATGGGGCTCCTGCTGTTCAGAAGAGATTGGAATCCAGGCATCAAGTGGACAACTCTGTGTGCAGGGCTCTGTTGTGTTGTGCACGCACCAAGAGCTGAAAGGTAGTTCTGGAGGAAAAGACCTCTGAGGGATCTAAGAGAGCTTCCCAGAGGAGGAGGCATTCGAGCTGAGCAATAGCAGTGGCAGATTTATATCAGGGGTGTTGGAGGATCTAAATTCTGAGAACAGAGAAGAGGAGGTGCAGGCTCAGAATTAGGAATGATACAGTGAGCACTTTTTCTGATGCAGCATTACATACTTCATATGCCTGAATCCCAGGAGGCTTTGAACTTTGGAATCATGAAACTCTTCATTGAGAAGAAGGTTTTGTCCTTTGATTTGTTTGCTTGTTCTTTTAAAGAAAGAATTTGTTTTTGTTTATGACTTTTACTCTGAGTAACATTTTAGTCATTCTTATAAGACCATGATATGTAATATATTAACCATTGTTATTCTCTTATTATTTTGTTACATTTTTTTTCCAAAGGAGTAAGAAGTGTTTTTTGCATTTTAAAAAATATTCATTTATATTACATTAAAACTAAAAGGAAACTGTACTTTACTGTTTATAAGGAAGTCACTTAAGGTTCCTGGGGAGGGTGGAGTGGAGGCCTCTGGGCTATTGGACCATCCTGTGAGGTTTGACTTTTCACATTCACCAGAGGTCGTAGAAACTGTACATTTAAAGTAGTTGCTGCCCTGCACAAAGCCCTGCAATTGATTTTTTTTCTTTACTGTTCATGTGTTTGGTATAGGGTCTCACTACACAGCTTGGACTCATAGTGATCCTCCTGTTTTCAGCCTCCCCAGTGCTGGGATTACAGGCATGTGCCACCATGCTCAGACCCAGTCGTCAGTTTAGCACTCCCTGGAGACAGGGCTGGTGGGGCAACTGGAGCTGGGGAATCTAACCCTGGCCCCTGTGCTTATCAAAGCAAGCACTTAGTCCCCTGAGCTATTTTGACAGCCCTGCAATTGATGAATATATTGGTACAAGGTTATTAATCACTTTGTCCTATTGTCCTTTTTGTATCTATGAAATCTGTGCTGTGCTGACAGTCCCTCTTCTACTAATACTGATAATTTGTTTTCTGTCTCTATCTCTCTCTTTTTACTGATCATCCTGGGTACAAGTGGCTTGATTGCTTTTCTCTATTTTTTTATTTTATCAATTGCAACTGTGATCTTAATTATTTCATATTGGTGTTAGCTTTTGGTTTAATTTGTTCTTACTTTCTTAATAAAGCAGAGAGATCACTGATTTGAAAGCTCTTTTTTTGTATTTTAAGGAAGGGTCTACAGGGTGGTCAGGGTCTCACTTGAACTTGTAGTGATCCTCCTGTTTACAGCCTCCCAAGAGCTGGGATTACAGGTTTGCACCACCACACACAGTCTCAATTGCCATCTCAGCATACCCTGGGGCAGCGCCGGCACAGCAGGCCAGGTTATTGAACTCCCTGGCTCTGCACCTGCTTGCAGGTGCTTTAATCCGCTGAGCTATTTGGCAGGCTGTAGTGCTTACTTTTGGTTTAATTTGTTTTTCTTATTTTCTTAATAAGGCAGAGAAGTTACTGATTTGAGACTTCTCTTCTTAATAAAGGTGTTTACTTACATAAATTTGCTTCTCAGTTTAGCTCTAATGACACCCACAATTTTTATATGATAGATTTTCACTTTATCCAGCTCAAAACACTTTTTAATTTCCCCTTTGATTTCTTCTTTAGCCCATGGATTACATGGAAGTATGTTACTTTGTTTCTCAGTACTCAGAGGGTTTGCAGGTATCTTTCTGTTATTGACTTTTAATGTAATTCCATTATGATCAAAACATATTCTGTATCACTTAAATCCTTTCAAGCTTATGGGGTTTGCTTATGCCCCAGAATATGATCTATGTTGATAAATGTCCCATGTGTACCTGAAAAGAATGTCATGTGTATTTTATTGTTATATAAGGTGCTATATAGATGTCTATTAGGCCAACTTGGTTGCTAGTAGTTTTTCAAATCTTGCATGTCTTTGAGGAGTTTATACTTACTTGTCCCATCAATTTTTGAGAGAAGGGTTTTAATGCTTCATCCATAATTGTAGGTTTTTTTTTTTTTTAATGCAGTACTATCAGGTTTTGCTTTTTGCATTTTGGAGTTCTCCTACTAGGTTTATGGATGTTTAGAATTTTTATGTTCTTTTGAGGACCAAACCTTTTCCATCATTAAGAAAACTCGAAAAGTTATTATGTCTGCATCTTGTACTCTGAATAACTACTATGAAGGCAACAATATGCATTGTATTAATTATTATGGCTGCCCTACTAGCATGTTTTGAAACTGTCTCATTGTTATTTCTTTCTTATTAAAATTAATAAAATTACAAATAAACCTCTCTTTACCACTGGAGTATTATTTGCTTTGAAGCCTACTACATTGGATACTACTATGGTTATTCAATTTCCTCTTGCTTAGTTGTATGGTATATATATTTCCTTCTTTTTAACTCTCTGTGTCTTTAAATTTAAAATCTATTTCTTTTATGACTAGTGCATACTTAGGAATTTTTTTAAGTTCAATCTGACTATCTTTTGTCTTGTCCAAATCATTAGCAGTCAGTGTAATTGTTGATGTGTTAATCGAAGCCTACCATTTTGTTAGACGCCTTCTACTGGTCTCATCTGTTCTCTGTTTCCCTTTTCCTTATTTTTTGCTTTCTTTGAGGCTAACTAGAGGCAGATTAAATTTTGGAGTAACATTGGACTACTTGTAGTTTCATTTATATCCCTCATTGGATATTAGATATAGTTCTCATCTTTCTATGTTACTGATTGCTACTGGGTATATATCTTTAATTTCTGCCTTCAAGTGACATTATAGCACTTCTCATGTAGTACAAGAACCTTATAATAATATTTTTCAGTTCCTTCCACTTGGTCTTTGTGCCAATGTTGGCATTCTTTTTATTTATATATTGATATTACTTAACCAATCAACCAATCGTATTTTAAAGTTTAAGTAATAAGAAACTGTATTTCATATTTATCAAAGCAGTTACAATTTTTGGTGCTTTTCACCCTTTTTAAGTGGGACCATTCTCCTCATACTTGACAGAAAAAGCTTTTTAAGCATATGTCTACTAAAGAGAAATGTGCTAGAGGAACGACCTTCTGGATTTCCAGCTTTTTTATATGTCTGAAAAAACCTTAATTTTTCTAGGCTTAGGCGATATATTCTATGGGTCTAATGTTCTAGGTCAAAAGTCTGTATTACTCTTTCTGTCAACCTTATCCTGTTCTTCATGTTTAACGAGTTATTTCTTTCTGCATGCTTTTAAGATTTATGTGTAGTTTTAGGGTAGTTTTCTTCATGTTACTTGAGATTGAAGTTTTTCTTTTTTGAGATTTTTAGATATATGAGTGCATAGTTCTTATTAAATTGGGAGAGGACTTGGGCGTCATTTCCTCACATATCTTTTTCTGCATCTTTTTCTTTCCCCAGAAACTTCACATATATATTAAACCATGTGAAATTGCTTCACTGCTGAGCCTTCTTTGGAAAATCCTCCTTTCTCTGTTTTACTTTCTTTTTTTTTAGACTAACTAGTCTTTCCCTCTGGGTTATCAAATTTGCTGTTAATCACATCCAGTCTGCTTTTAACTTCAGTCATTATAGTTTTCATTTTTAGAAATTCAGTTTAGGTCTCTTTCTCTGTCTATGAATATAGAATATATATATATGTATATATACATACACAAATTCTATATTCATATTTTGAACATATGGACTTAATTATGATTTTAGTGTTCTTTATTGTTTTTTTTT
The DNA here is from genome assembly GCA_004027025.1 of Myocastor coypus. Taxonomy (NCBI): domain Eukaryota; kingdom Metazoa; phylum Chordata; class Mammalia; order Rodentia; family Myocastoridae; genus Myocastor; species Myocastor coypus. The sequence goes on along the minus strand of PVJA010011696.1, from coordinate 24,839 downwards.
TAACATATCAGTTGTGGATTTTTCTCTAGTGATTGACAATTCTCCTTATTATAGGTGATTTTTCTTCTTCCTTTGCATGTGTAGTACTCTTGGATTAGATGCCAGGCATGAGTTTACCACATTGAGTGTGGAAGATATATATCTATCTATATCTATCTATATCTATATCTATATCTATATCTATATCTATATCTATATCTATATCTATATCTATATCTATATCTATCTATCTATATCTTCTGCATAGGGTCTCACTATGTAGCTTGTATTCATAGTGATCCACCTGTCTCAGCTTCCTCAGTGCTGGGATTACAGGTGTGCACCACCACTCCTGGTCTTGGCAGCCGGCTTGGTGCACCCGGGGGGAAGGGTGGGGCTGTGGATTGAATCTCAATCCCTGAGTTTGCCTAATCAGGTGCTTAGTCAGCTGAGCTATCTCTCTCCCAAGTATTGTATATTTTTTGTATTATTATAAATATTTCCAAGGTTGTTGTAAAACATACTTAAGTTACTTGAAAATAGTTTGATCTCTTGGGATTTTACTTTAATATGTGAATCAGAACAGCTTGTATTCTAGGACTGATTATTATCCACTTCTGATGCAAAGCTTTGTGGATATTTTGCTCAATGTCTTATGAGTTTTTCCAGTTTGGTCAGAACAGGCACAATTCTCAGCTTTGTGGTAATGCGACACTAACCCTCCAACCCTCTCGAGTCTTTCTCTGGCCTTGAGTAACTTTCTCATGGGCACCCCCCTGTGAGCTTCCTGCTGATTTCTTATGCTGGACCTAGACATACATTTGGTGTTCTTGCTCGTTCCTCTTCAGTACTGCCTTAAAAAAACAAAAAACAAAAAAACAAACAAACAAAAAAAAAACTCTCTTTAAAAATTTTTTACAATTATTTATTTATTTACTTGTTTATTTATTTATTTGGTAGAGGGTCTCACTATGCAGTTCAGGCTCACAGTGATCTTCCTGTCTCAGCTTCCCCCAGTGCTAGGATTATAAGCATGTGACACTGTGTTGGCTTTTTGTGGCTGGCACAGTGCACCCAGAGTTCCAGGGCCTGACAGGCATGTGCTGTTGGGGATTGAACGTGGGTCTTGTGCTTGCCAGGCAGATGCTTAGACTACTGAGCCATCTACCCAGCCCTTTAGAACTGTCTTGTGATTTCTAATTACAAGGTCTTCTTAATGTTTTGAAGCACTGTTCCCTTAACTTAGGAGGTCAGTGGGTTCTTGCTCGAGTCCCTCCACCCTACCTTGCACTGGGGGTTTGAAACATTCAGAGGCAAGCTGGGGTGATCATAAGGGTCACCCTTCAATATCTGTCATATGTCTGATGTCACTTGTCTTATGTCTGATATCACTGTCTTGTCTCCTGCTACTCAGTGTATGAAGTTTGTTCTCCATATATTTTCTTTGTTGTTGTCTGGAAAGACAGGGTAAGTTGACAATCTGTCATTGCGTCTTGGCCAGAAACAATCAGAGACTCCACTACCAGTATGGACTGGGCCCAAGATACCTCATCAGCTTTGACATCATTCCCAAGTGAAGAGCACGTTTGAATTAGGTGTGCCAGACTCTACTGTGTGTGAATGCTTCTCCAATCAGGGAGGAGATAGGTAACCCCTTTCCAAGTAAAGCACTGTATGGGCTGGGGAGATAGCTTGGTGGTCTAAGCATCTGCCTAGTAAGTGCAAGGACCTGGGTTTGATACCTGGTATGTGCTGGTCCCACCCTGAACCCACTGACCTGGCTACCAAAACCAGTGTCATGGTAAACACCTGTAATCGCAGCGCTGGGGAAGCTGAGGCAGGAGAATCACTATGTGTCTGAACTGTGAAGATCTCTATGAGTCTGAGCTGCATAATACAAAAAGTGAATGACCCTGTGCCAAATACATAAATTAAAAAAAATAAACGAGTAAAGCACTGTGCATGACTATTACCAAATCTGATTCTCTTAAAAGATAAATGAGATAATCAGGTGTTATTATTCCACTTGACAGGTAGAGCATCGGAGGCCCAGAGATGTATTATGACCTACTCACTGAGTCTAGGAAGTTCATGATAGAGGTAGGTCTATAACCAGGCCTCCTGCCCTCTGCTCCAGGGCTGGGTTTGCTGCTTTCTTTCTCCTGCATTTGCAAGGCAGCAGGTAGGGGGCTTAGCTTTTGTTCCTGATCTGTAATGACATATTCATCTCCCCACTGGGAAGATGATTAATAATCCAGTTCCCTGCTAGAAAACACATGGGAAAGCAATGTCACAATAAAGGCCATCCCAGGTGGAGTCCAGTGCTGCCTGGATGCCAGGAACATGAGGTGCAGTCCTGTGTTTTTAATGTTGCCAGGGCATGTGGGCCAAGTGTGAGGCATTTCTCTGGAAAATTTCAACAGTGACTCACTCTCATTTTCACAAGGACCAAATAAAGACAGGGTAAGTGGGGGGATTAGTCAGGAGTGAAATCAGGACACAAACAGCAGCAATGTTTGCTGCCCACTGGAAGTGCTTTGTTATCACGAAATAGTTTCTTACAAGTTGTAAAACAAAGCAATAGCAGTGACATTTGAAGAGAAATTGGCATTAGGAAGAGATATAGTTCCGTGATGAATTCTCTTTAGGCAAGGGTTTCATTTTCTCTTGCTCACCAAGAGCTCTGGCTGCAGGGGAAGGGCAGAAGGCTATGGCCCCTTTGGTGGCCTGTGAGCTCAGAGCAGGGTACAGTGGTAGAAGGAGGCCAGGCTTTGGAGTTTGAAAGGCTTGGGTTTGAAATGCAATTGCCCACTACCAAATCTTTAGTGTTTTTCTCTCTTAGATGAGTCTAGGGAAGCTGGCCCTGTGAGGTGGTTGTGAAGAGGCAGCCTGGTGCCTGGTGCTTGTGCACACTCATCGTCACACTGCTGTCCCCAGAGACTGAGCACAAGGAATAAGGGAGGAGACTTAGGTAGCTCTGGTCAGGGCCCACGATGCTGCCGAGACCATCAGCAACAGAAGACATTTAGGGGAAATGACACTGAGGAACAGAAGAAAATGTCAAATCCAGTGAATGAAGTAGACTAGACCATGAGATCTGCTCTACCTATAGCCCTGCTGGAAGGTCCCAGTCACTGTGGGCTTTGGGCAAATGGAGCTTAAGAGGAGGTGAGACCACACACAGAAGGCTGTAATTCTGCCAGCAGAATGAGGAAAAGGTGGAGGGGGAGGGGAGAGAGAGAGAGACAGAGAGAAGAGAGAGAGGGAGAGAGAGAGACAGAGACAGAGAGACAGAGAGAGACAGAGATAGATAGATAGATAGATAGAGAGAGATAGAGAGCACAGGCCAGCAGCCCTTGGTGGTCAGGTCTAGGTCTTTGCTTCTCCTCCAGTAGCCATGACTGTTTGCTGGATTTATCCTCTGAAGCTTTTGTTTCTTGCATCCCCAGGGACCTCACTAAGGCAGAAACAAATACTGTCATACAGAAAGAGAAGACTACAAGGAAAGATGCTAAACCCAACAGCGTTCCTTTCTTTAAGAGGATGGAACTTTCCCCATTTTTCTGTCTCCTGCCCCAGTTTTCTATAATAGGTACACGTTGGGATCTTCATGGAAACAGAAGCAGGGCCTACAGGCTAGGGAAGTTGCTGCTGGCTCTTCCCTATATCCCTGTCACACTGTTTCCCCAGAGATTTTAGAGGCACTGTGCCCATGGTGGTCCCATGTCTCCATATCCCCTTCCCTTTCCTGGGGCCTTCCGGTGACTTTTCATTCCTAAGGTGGTCTTCCCTTCTTCACAGCTAGGTTCCTCATGGCACTTGCCCTGAGAAGAACCATTCTGTGCTGGATTCCATGTCTCTGAGTTCCTCCAACCCTTGCTTTCCTGGCCAGAATAAAAATGGAACCTCCATAAATGACCAAAGATAGTAGTTTTCAATGTTTCATGCCTGGACCCTGGTGGTATGATGATCTTAATCCTAGGGTCCATTAGTTTCTAGCTGTGTATCCTTTGGCAAATTCCTTCTGTGTTCCAGGTTTTCTTTCATTCTATGTCCCGGTTTTACTTTATGGTAAAGTTTCTAGTTCTTCCTACCTGAATCTATTTGACAGGCATAGCTGAGATTATGAGTATGTTGATCTAGAAGGTTCTGGGCTCTGTGGAGAAAATCTTCAAGGGGATGATGGTCCTTGAGAAAGCTCGATTCTCTGACAGTCTTCCTTAGGATGGCAGTGGTGTCTCTTCCACTTCTGCGTCTTCCTGAGGGTGGGGGTGGCCTGGTTCTTAACTGAGGCTCTGCTTGTGGCTTGCCCCACAGCCCTCTCCTCCATGTACCAGCAGGAAGCACCAGAAAATCCTTTAGAAAAGGAGGAAGGCAGGGCCTCCCCTCCCCTTTTCGTCATTGAACAGATGCCCTATGGTGGGGCTGGCTTTGGTGCTTGATCTCCAGGGTGCACTGGCCGCTCTAGGTAGACTCTCTCCTGAATAGCTGTTTCTGTTGTTGATTTCCATCAATCCTGGTGTAGAGTTGAGAGGGCTCAGTTGGGTTCAATCCAATACAATTCAGCTCAACATGTACTGGCAGAGCCTTGCTTTTGGCTTCAGCATGGAGACAGGTGCTAGACATGATGGAGCAAGTCTCAGTCCTAGAGACAGAAGCCTAACAAGGCATGGATCTGGAACTGCTATCCCAGTCGTCTTGGCAGTGGGGCAGGAAAAGGTGACTTCCTAAATCTGAAAGCGGAACATCCTGGTCTCACAGCCCAGAAACTGCATGGAACAGTGGATGACAGTTGTCCATCCAGCCATCTGGTCAACATGACCCTATCTAATTGAAGCCCACCCAACTCAGTGAGCAGATCGAGTGCATCCTGCATGCAAGGAGGGCTGGCACCTTGGGACCTACATATTCTTGAATGTGCTTTGAAAACTGCCAGCTCTGGTCTTAGGCATGAGGTGTGAAGGAGGAATTCTTTTTTTTTAAATTAACTTTGAAAACACAAATATCTTTACAAAAGTTGGTTCCCCTAAAGGGGAACTTTGTAGTTTCAAGACTGTCCTCATGAACCCTGTAGGTGCCAGGAGCAGAAGCAGACTCTAGCAGAGGCCATCTGTGTGGTAGCCACTATGGGAGCCAAGGGAGGAGGTGATCCTGGCTGGAGACAATAGGTCAGTCTCTCCTTCTTCATGCGAGCCTGTCTGTTAAGGCTGAGGTCCAAATCATTAAATATAATTCTGCAAATAGCTGCATTATTCGCGTCCTTAAAAACTGCACATTCAGCACATAATTGCACAAAAGTATTCTTGTTACAAATACCTCAGGGTTCTAGAAAAATGTAAAAAACACTTTTCTACATGCTCAACTTTGATCCCTTTCTCTGAGCCAGCCAGCATGACGTGTACCTCTCTGGAATTTTTTTTTTTTTAATTTGCTAATCGGCAGACATGTATATTTATAAAAGTAGAGTATGTGGGCACTTTTAATACAAATGGCACTACATTGTCTGTATTACTTTGCAACTTGATTCTTTTCACTTCCAATAAGTCTTGGAAATCTTCCCCAAGGGAACTCCAGATCTTCCTTGCCTGGTTTAACTGTTGCAGAGGGGAGGAGGAATGAATGTGCATTTCCCTCCTTAATTTAATCATCCAATTGATGAACATTTAAATGGTTTCTAATTTTTTGCTCATATAAACAGTGCTGTCAAAAAGATTTCCACTCATTTTTCTTGGTGTACATGTCTGTGGCTGTCTTGAGGGCAGATTCCAAGAAGTGGAAACGGCAAGGTTGAAGAGAGTGTATGTTTTTACTCTTCATGGATTTTGCTAAATCCCCACCCGTCCCCCAGCCCCAAAGCTCCACCAGTTTCTGTTGCACTAGCAGCTACTGCACCTGCCCTCACCAGACAAGAGTGGCTTTGTGTCTGGGTTCGATTTTCCTCTGACTGTGCCTTTCGTGGTCCCCTCACCTTTCCTACAGATCTGGGCCTGACACACTATCCTTCTTCCCTCTGTTACCCCGAAGCACCAAAGGCTCCACTTTTAGTATTGTTGTTCTCTTACTACATAAGGCAGGTAATCAGTCTGAAGTGATGAATCTCATTTCAGAATGTGTTTTGTTCCATGAGAGAATCTGCCACAGATGAACCAATGAGCCACTGGTGGTTAGGTTGGCCGCGCACCCACTCATGGGGTTACTGGGTTAGGAACTGCGCTGATTGCTACAGAACCCTGGCCTCCAACAGGTATTCTGTGTTTGGGATGGAGCAAGACATACAAGTAACCAGTATCTATCTATCTATCTATCTATCTATCTATCTATCTATCTATCTATCTATCTAATCTTTTCTTTCTTTATTTGGTATAAGGTCTTGCTAAGCAGCTCAGACACGTAGTGATCCTCCTGTCTCAGCCTCCCCAGAGCTGTAATTACAGGTGTGCCCCACCCTGGCCCTGGTTTTGGTGGCCAGAACAGTGTGCCTGGGGTTCTGGGGCCAACATAGTATGTGGTACCAGAGATTGAACCTGGGTCCTTGTGTCCTCCAGGCAGGTGCTCAGGCCACTGAGCTACCTCTCCAGCTTGGTACATTTATATTAATAGGCTATTGTAACCTGTTAGAAACCCTTTAATTGCAAAGAGAGAGAAAGAGAGAGAGAGAGAGAGAGAGAGAGAGAGAGAGAGAGAGAGAGAATGAGAATATCAGGAACAGAGCATTCTAACAGATAAGAACCCAGATGTACTACCCTGCACAGAATGATTACTGGGGCTGTCCAGACTGCTTGTCACAACATGAACAAATTCATGCACTTTTTGGCCCTGATGCCTGGGAAACTGTTGTTTCAAGTGTGAAGGAAGAGAGGAAACAACAAGAAAGAGATATCTCTTTCTGGTACCCTCTTCCCCTGCCCTTGCCAGAGAAGCATGCCATCCAGGACGATGGTTCATAATCTTTCATTTATTCTCACTGACACCTCTAACAGACTCATTTGTAATTATTTAAACTTTCCAGTTGGCAACAACAACAAAAAAGAAACAGCCTTCAGCCTACGTATGGGAATTGTCCTTTACAGATTATCTTTCTCCTTATATAAAATGTCAGATATCAAGGCCACACAGTGTTGAGAGCTCAGATAGCAAGCAGCTCATGAATCAAAAGATAACATGGAACTGGGCACAGGACCCAACCAAGGCATGTTCTGATTTATTAACTCAGTCCTGAGTAAGATAAAGTAGGTGAATCAATAGACATTAGACCTCTTCCTGCTGCTTGAGCCTCAGGAGGAAGGAAGCCATTGAGAGATAAGCACCCAGCTTTCAGTGTTGGAGCCAGTGTGAAAGGTATGGTAGGGCAAGTTCTGCCCCTGTGGCACCAGTGAGGGTGGGAACCACACAAGGCCTAGACTTTGGCCCCAGACTATGGCTACCATGCCCATTGATAGCACTGCTAGCTTATATTTTTAGGTACTCAGTACAGTGATCTTCCTCCCGATCTCTTTCTTTCATTCCTAGGGTTAAGGAGTTTAAATTCAGTTACAGCCTATCTGAAGGTTAAGCAGAGCTTAAATGGACTGTGAGTTATTGAAGTTAGTCCTCAGAGATCATTCTACTATATTCCATTTATCCTCTTCCCTCAGAATGAGAAGAACTCAGCTCTTTCTTAAAGAAGTGTACAGTGTACTAGGGGCACATTATATGGACAGACATTGCTCTTAAACCATGATTGATTGGCTGAATTTGCTGCTGGGATGTAGGCACTGAGAAGAGCCAGGCCGGTCTTGTTTCAATGCTGCACTTTGTTCCACAGTGTCTGGTATGTGCTAGAGGTTCAGTAAGTGAGTCAGTGAAGGGATCAAGGAATAGGGGGAGGGGAGAAGGCTCAAGGCTCAGGATGAGCAGAGAGTGGATTGGAGCAGGTGTGTGCTGGTGAGCAGTGACATACAGCACTGGCAAAAGGGAGAGCTGGAGCCAAGATGTGGAGTTTAGATTTTTATTGTATGAGTGGGAAAGACATCAGTGAGTATCGTGCACATTTATTCATTCATCCCATCTAGTACCACTTATCAATCATTTGCTTCATGGCAAATACTGAGATATACATAACAGATGTAAGATAGCATCAGATCCTCAAAGAGATTGCAATCTGGTAAGGAAGATAGATAAGCAAACGGATGAGTATAATGTGTACACTTATGGTAGAAATCCCGCAGGACACTCTGGGATGGCCTTCTGGAAGAGGCCCATTGTAGGAGACTGTTTCAGGAAGGATGCGTGGGAGGAATTAGGTGAGGTAAACTCAGGAAGGGTATTGTTGGTGGAGGGAGGGAGAGAAGGACAAGCATGAAATCCTCAGGAGTAATATGTGATGTAATGGAGCTGTATGAGAAGGTAAGGATGGGGTGAGATGATGTAGTATTGAGTGAGATACCACTGAAAAAGGAGATGGGACCCAGACCAGGGAGATCTTGGAAGAGGTTCCTAGGTTCCATCCAGTGGTTGATGAGGAAGGGAGATGCTCTGAGTTGTACTTTGAAAGAAAATGTTAGGGTTGAGGATGTGGTTCATTGGTAGAGCACTTGGCTAGCATGTGGGAGACTCTGGGTTCAATTCCCAGCACAAAGCTAAAAAAGCACACAATTATTGTGCTGATGAAGAGAATGGACTCCAAGAATCAGAATGGGCAACAGGAAGACCAGTAAAACAGCTGGTGTTCCATGCAGGAGAGCAATCATGAATTCACGAATTGAAATAGTGCTTGGGGTGGGTGTTAATGATGGTGAGAATTTATGGGATGCCTCTTCTATATCAAGAATGTTCATACAGGTATTACATGACATAATTTCATTTGTCCTTCAGGTGCCTTCTGACAAAGAAACCATCATTGTGCACATTGTACATGGGAAGACTAAAGTACGAGGCCCCAGACTAATGAAGGAGTGGGAAATCTAGAGGGAGCATTACTTTTTGGGTACAGATGTAGAAACATGAGAAGAGAATGAGCTTAGTTGATGTTATTGATTTGAAACACTTATGGGACTCTGAGGAGATGTTCTTGGGACTCCCAGGGAGCTGGTGATGCCCTGGGACTTAGAGCTGAGGGCGTTCAGCAGCACCGAGATTGTTAGATGGGAAGCTCAACAAACATGACTGCACTGGAGGTAGCAATCTGAGAATCATGGGAAAGGGTGGACTCAATCAAGGAGGTGAGGGGGCAATGAAAACAGCTTCTGAAATGCTCATATGGGAGAATAAAGAAAGGATGGCTGAGAAAAGGGACTAAGGCCGCAGGGGCAGAGGGTTGAAAAGAAGATCAGACACTGATGGTCAAGAGTGACAAAGGAGGGTGTGGTCAGCAGCCCATATGTGGTTGAGAGCAGAGGTGGGATAAAGATGGAGGGTATCCCTGTCAGCAAAGGTTGGGCTCAACCATAGAGATTCCATGGCAACCATGATGTAGACAAGTTTCTGATGGGGACGAGAAATGGGCTGGGAAGTGGGGAGAGTAAGGAAATCCACACAAATAAGTAGATAAACCTCTTTAGAGGCTCGGTTAAGAAGGAGAGGAGATAGAGAGGCAAGGTAGAGGGAGGGAGTATGGAGAATGAACTTATTTCCTCCTAAGACTTGTAGATATTTTATAAAATTCAAATTTTTATGCTATTCAGCATAGCTGAGCACAATGCCTAGCTCATCCTAACCAAACAACTGTTTCTTAAAAAAACTCTTCGTCCAGCACTACCCTTGCCACCAACTCTTTTTGAAAAAAATCCTTATATTGTTCAGGCAAAAAAAAAAAATGATGAAAACTTGACTCTTGGCAAAACTATCTGGATATTTGAAAACGTGTCTACTTCGGAGGCTGAGTGGCAGTAAGCAATTAAGTAGCTGAACTAGTTGATGCTTAATGAATTCTTATTTGCAGGCCATTTGTGGGAAATAGTCTATCCTGTGCATGTGAAGGGAGGGATCATACAGCAGACCATGCCTTTGCATCTCCAGCTTTGGCAGTTTGGAAGTTACTGAAGGCATGGGCAACAAATCCTTTCTGCCTTGGGAAAAGAAAACAACAAAAAACAACTGGGCATACCTCCACTGCTAATGGGGCCCATGAAACACAGATATTAAGGACCAAGGACTGGTTGTCAGATTGAAAAATGAGCCTTCTTTTTTGAAAGGCTCTCAGGAAGTTAAGCTTGGAAGGTTGAGAGGATCTGTCATAAACAGGTGGAAGGTGCCCCACCCAACAGCTGGGCCTTTTAATTTGGGGGTAGGGTAGAGAATGTTGTTGCAAGACACAGTGGGATTGCCTCTGAATGTTGGCCATCTGGTCAACCTATGCCAAAGGCAAAGCTCAGCTTTCTGCAGGAGCCAACTGGGTCCAGACATTCTGCCAAAGACCTAATAGGCTAGTAGGACCTGAGCATTTGTCTGTGCCTATATCCCCAAACAGGCTGGTGGTCAGCTGTTGGATGCAGGCTGTGGTGTAGCTATGACTTTCTCAAGGTACACTGGCTACAACCTAAGCAGAACTCACTGTAAAGTACAGGGTGTGGAATGAGAACTTTTTTTACTTCCACATGTAGTGGAATGAATGGCGTCTCAGTGAAAAAGGCATGTGTTTAGCAGGGACTTTCAACTTGGGCGCCTCAAGAGCTATAAAATATGAAGCTAAGGCCATGGAATGTTATGAATGATAAAATAAACCATCTAGAATCTCCAAGTTCATTCTCAGGCTTGTTAAGCATAACTGAGTTCTCTTTCTTAACTTGCAAGATGGCAGGTGAAAAAACTGAGAAGCCAGACACTAAAGAGAAGAAACCTGAAGCCAAGAAGGCTTCTATCAGTGATGCTGGTAAAAAAAGGTAAGGTGAAGAAGGTAAAAAATTCCAAGAAGGGGCAGCCCCACTGAGCCAAAATCCTGACCTGGTTAGAGGAATTTGTAGATACTCCCGATTGCTATGGAAAAGAATGGAGGTACCCAGGTGGTTAAGCTTCGCAAAATGCCTAGACATTGCCCTACTGAAGATGTGCCCTGAAAGCTCTTGAGCTGCTGCAAGAAACCCTTCACTCAGCATGTGAGGAAACTTCGAGCTAGCATCACTCTTGGCACCATCTTGATCATCCTCACCAGGCATCACAAAGGCAAGAGAGTGATCTTCCTGAAACAGTTGGACAGCGGCTTAGTACTTGTAACAGCCTTTTAGCCTTAACCATGCTCCTTTATAAAGAACATACCAGAAATTTGTCATTGCCACCTCTATAAAAATTGTTATCAGCAGGGTGAAAATCCCCAAACACCTCGCTGATGCTTACTTCAAGAAGAAGAGGAAGAAGAAGAAGAAGAAGAAGAAGAAGAAGAAGAAGAAGAAGAAGAAGAAGAAGACGAAGAAGCAGCAGCAGCAGCAGCTGTGGAAACCCAGACACCAGGAGGGTGAGATCTTCAACACCAAGAGAGATACCAGATTTCAGAGCAGTGCAAGGTTGTTCAGAAAGTGGTGGACTCACGGATTTTAGCAAAAATCAAAGCTGTTCTTTAGCTTCAGGGCTACCTGTGATCCACTTGCTCTGACAAATGGAATTTATCCTCCGTAAATTAGTGTTCTAAATTTCTTACTAAGAGCCTAACTAAATGACTGATACATTTTTTAGAAAAAGAAATACAGATGATGTGACTGAATAAAGATTTGATGGAAATACGCATGAACATTTGGAAAATAACAATCACCATCAGGTTCTCTGAGGAAGGGGTGACAGACAATGAAGGGCTTTTGATATCAAGTCATGACTGGAAGTCTTGCCCAATTAGCAATTACTTTAGATTAGGTATGAAGAGTTTGACTGTTGGTGTTAATGTAGCTGGCAGTGTGGGGCACTGGTCTTACTACTGCACCCATGAGCATCCAGTCCTGTGCTCTCATATGACATATGTTCAGTCATTCACTTTGTTCTCCCTAAATTGATGTGTTGATTTTCTTATCTGTTCTTCCACTGTGTTCTACACAGATGGCTTCTGGATCTGTATTTTTAGCCTTGACCCCTTTCATCAGCTTTCGATTTGATTAGAATTTTTCACTTTGCAGATATAAAGATAGCATGGTCTTTATCGATGTGCTCAGCCACAGGCAGCAGAAGGGGTCTCAGGGAAGATTTTAATGGGAGCTCCGGGGAGGGGAGTAGGCAAGGGCAGCATCTGAGTGCATTATTTGGCTGCCCATTCATTCGTTTGCTAACACAGACTTACTGAGCTCATCTGCAAGCAATGTTGTGGGGATTCAGAATCCAGAAGACACAATCCCAGTCCTTAGGGAACTCCCAGGCTTTAGTGAGCCCAGGGCTGATGGAGGGTGGAGCAGGCACTTTGTAAGAGCCAGGCATCTAGAGCAGAGATCTACAAGGACAAGTAAGCCTATGAAGAGACATTTGCATCTTTTCAGAGTGTGATAAAAATGCCCTTGAACCCCACCTCATTCTGTGTACTCCAAGACAGGGGCTAGCTCTTGCTTATCTTCATATCCCAAGAGCATCTGGTACTCAGTAGATAGATATTTGCTGAAGGAATAAATGAATGTGTAAAGTGTTTTAGAGCACAACTAACTGGCCTTGGAGAATACTGGGAAAGGGCAGGGCAGGTCTTCTTGAGGTTGTGGTCTTTGAGAATTTGTTTGGAGGTTTTAGCAGGGGAGTGCAACTACTTGTATACTCTTGACTGAGGAATGGTCCTCTTCTATTGGAGGTGATTGTCCTCTTTGGCCGAGTGTGCAGCTTTGGGAGGGACACACATGGATCATTGAGGGAGGAAGGGGATACCTGTCTAGCCAGCCAGATCAGTTGAATCAACCCTGACGATCAATGGGGTGACAGATATTACAGCCAGATCACCCTCACATCCAGATATTGTCTTTGAGCAATATGTGGAAGTAGGAGTGAAAGGGTCTTTTCCAGTAGGTGAGAGAAGGGAGGAGTTATGGGCAAAGGGAACGGTGGGTTCAGGCATTGAAGAAATTCAAGTGCTTGGTGGATGGCTTGTAGGAAGTGGCTGCTCTCAACTAGCAAAATCTCTGGTTTAGCCTGTAATCCACCTTTGTTAAGACGTTGTCACTCCTTCCATCCTTTCCCACCCTTGCTAAGATGTTGTAGGTATCTAAACAGAGATGAAACTAAGAATGAGGCCATTCATGCTTCTGATTTGTAAAGATTGGGGAAATACATTCGGATGCTGGCTAGCTGTTTAAGATCTGTAACCCAGGAAGGGTCCAATGGCTAGTTTTGTTAATAAACTCTATTATTTCCCAATCCCAATAATCTCACCATTTCACGTCTTTTGCTATTGTAATTTAGGATCTGGGCTGCCAGTCACTGGTAGATGAGGAGGCTGGCGAGATGAATAGGGCCTTGGGAACCACTGATGTGCTTGTCTTTGTGCAATTTATGAGCAGTCTTGGAGGATAATAGCTTAAAGTTGGGCAGAGACATGACCACTATACGGGTTGAAGAAGGAACCATCAATACAGGTGGCCAGAACGTCTCATCTAGAGTTCAGGACTGCTACTTATTCCATCTCTCGCTTCACACAATCAGTAACCTAAATTCCTACTCCCTGAGCTGGAGAGTGGTGTATCTCCTAATTGATCTTAACAGCACCTTACACCAACTGGCAAGATGGAGCAATCACTAGGTGGCAGAACAGAGAGTAGGCATAAAAGTGCTGTGGTCAAACTTCCAAGTGATCTTTGTACCCTTAAGTGAACATAAGGCAGGATTCTCCAGTGAGTCCTGGAGGCTTCTTAAAGTCATCTTGTGAGTGTTCTGATTACACAGATGGTAAAACTGAGGCCTAGTGAGGGAGGTACCTCTTTAAAATTAGAATAGTCAGGACTGGAGCTTCTGGGCTTACAGGCTGGTTTGTTATCTATAGCACTGAGTAGCTCTATTTCTTTGGGCTTAGAGTAAGAAAAGAAAATGCCCAGGTGCTACCCTCTCTGGGTTAGCTTGCGATGCTCTGTCCTCAGAGTCTGCCCCAGTCACAGCGATGCTGCATGGTGGAGCTGAAAGAAAGCAGGCATGGAGACCGGACAGATTTGGACTTTGGGCCCAGCCTCACTACTCCCACAGCTATGTTACCTTGAGCAAGTTACTTAACCATGTAGCTTTGCCATCTGCACAGAGGAGATAAAAAAATATCCCTTGTGGAATTATTGAGGAGGATTAAATGAGATAGCACACATCAGGTGTCCTGTAGGGTAATGCCTGGTCATAGATCATGCTCACTTAGTAATCACTGTTATTCTTTCACTCCTGCGGGCCTGTGTTTCTGCTCCTAGTATCCCACCCCACTGCCTGTCTCTGGTGTGGACCCTGTAGGACTTTGCAGGGACTCCTTCAGCATCTCCGCCAGTGGAGGGGGGGGGCATTTTTCAAACTGTCCTGGAAGGCAGGGAGTACCTTGGCTCATCTGAGTTTAAGGCATATGCGTTCTTTAGAAAAGCAATCATGGATCTGGTTTACAGTCTAAGGTTATACTCATTTGCTTTAAAAAATAAAATTTAAAGTATCAAAAGATATGTGTGTGTATGTGCATAATTATATGTGGGTGGGAAGATTCTCCCATTCACAGCATGGCTCCTCTTTTTCACCAGCTCCTCTCAGGGCTCTTCCTTCAGAGTCAGTTTTCCTACTGTGATTCATGTCGACCTTCCAGGAAAGGGCTTTGTGCTCCCCACCTTCTTCTCATCCCTGGCCTTCTTGCAATGTTTCCTTGAGCTATGAACTGAGCCAGCAGCAACTTGGATTGAGAGCAACATGGCTGCTGTATTTCACAGATATGCCATCGATTGTAGGAGGTACCATGATTTTATGTACCCCCAAAGGAAAAACAACTACAGTGTGATATCGCTATAAGATCTGATTGATGTTAAAACACATCCTGATGACATAAGTGTGATAAAAGGCACTTGGTAACTGTGTTTGAACACAAAGGTTAGCTGGGTAGGCTAGCACACAGCAGAAAGAAAACATACTGGAAGGACTAGTTCCCAACTTCTGCTTGGCTTGATATTGTCTTTTCCTTTGTTCAAAGGAACTCTTGCCTGCAGGCTTTATGAGGGCAGAAGTCAGATCTGTTTGGCTGCCACTTGTTATGGCATATGTCCAGTTGTCCCCCCAAAGCCTCATGCACTCATGAAGCATGAACTTCTATAGATTAAGACTTGATCCATGATCCACTGGGATTATGTAATTTAGTACTGATTTAGAGTTTGAGACTTGATCCATGATCCCTGGGATTATGTGTTTTAAGTATTTCTGGGATTATGGGTGTAGCCTAAGGCAGAGAGCCTGGTGTAATTTAAAAAGAGAGACAGAGAGACAGACTCGCACTGTTGCTCTCTGCTGCCCTGGTTGGTCAGTTGCCTCCGTCACAATTGTTGCTGTTCTGTTGCCATGAACTGGATGCTCTCTGCCCTGTTCCACTCAGCCTTGGGTTAGCCAAATCTGGACTGAAACCTCCAGTAACTGTGAGCTAAATAAACCTTTCCTTCCTTCATTTTGGGTGTTGGGTATCTGTCCCAGTAACGAGTAGAAAGTAACTAAGACACCACTCTTCCTACCCCACTCATAGAAGGTATTCAACAAATATTTGCTGAATGAATAAATGAAATAAAGGTACATTATCAAAGATGGGGAAAGCCAAGGAAAGAAGATGAATCATTCATAATTCCCCCACTGTGGATATTTTGGCTTATTTCCATTAAGCCTTATTTTCTATGAATATGCTCTTTTATATACGTGTAAACATAATATATTATTAGATTTAGCTCTGGGATGTGTTTTTGTATTTCTCTATTAATATGAATGAAATGATGAAATGAGATGATGTGGAAATGCTTTGAAGACGGTAAAATGTTTAACAAATATCTTATTATTAGTTATAATAATCAGAGGAGTACTGAAATGAATGAGGCTGATTTGCTGAGAATACACTTCAAAGGGAACCATAATTCTTCTCGCTGATGCTGGGAAGCTGTGATTCCTTCACTCTGCTCACCACAGGGATTCTCTCAGCTAGGGATGTGGAAGACAGAGACTCAAGGCTTCTTCAACAACACTGGTTCCAATTTCTTACTCAGCCCAGAAATTTCTTCCACATCACACAGAGAAGGCAAAAGAGATGAGCACGTCTCTCTGACTAATGAACAATAGGCCCTAAGAATTTCATGTTCTCCAGCCTCTACCCATGGGAGGGAGAAGTCACGCTTCGCATTTCAAAGAACATTCACTTATTTGCTGCTAAGAGTAAGGTGAGTAGACCAGAGGACCGTCATCACCAGACAGTGGTTGGAGGTATGTTGAGCAAACTAGAGTCAGGTTTACCTTGAGCAACAAGTCAACAACTTACTTGTAGGTGGTTTGGGAGTTTGCATGAACATTTGTTGTTCTAATTCATTCCTGCCTCTCTGGAGGGTCATTGACTTTGCTCACACATTGCAAGAGAGTGCTGACATAGAGCTCTACCGGACCAGGCTGGCCAGGGCCCTCTGAAGCTCCATTCTGAGGGATCTCAACCTTGGCCTATAAAGAGTTGAATAGATACTAACATAGCCATCCTTAAGGTGACTCTAACTTCCTAAAGCACCTACCTGAGAAACTCAAGGTTGTAAGAGAAAGTACCCTTTGCTCTTGAGGACAGAACCCCTGTCTCCCAGCCCTTGTGAGAGGTTAGAAGCCCAAGTTCATTAAGTTCCAGTTAGCAAACCCAGAAGGGTTTATGCAGATCAGCACCTTACCTTCCTACTGTTTGTAATTTTTTTTTTTTTTTTTTTTTTTGCTTTTGGGCTTCTGCTGAATCCCTCCCCGACCTCTTTTTCTTCTCATTTTTCCATTTACAACCCCTGATCACCTCTGTCCAAATCCAAACTGATCTCCCAGCAGCCCTTGCCCCTGCCTCAAACTCACTATCCCATCCCCATATGTTATGGCAGAGGCCAAAGTTGGCCTTAGCCAACTACCCCAATGTGTGTGTAGAGCATAGTGAGTGAGGCCTTCACTATCAACACTTCACTACAGATGCAAAAATGGAGCTTGCTTAACACATTCATAACCAATTTTTAATACAGAATATTGATTCACCAAATGACTAAATAGCTGTGATTGGTATTCGATAAAAGATGGCATTGGAGTCAAATTAAAAAAAAAAAAAACCAGCTGAGTTCCTAAGTTATGTGCATCCCCACTTCTTCCCTGCTTGGTCCCTTTCTGACTCTCCTGCACCCACACCCTGCCTTCACCCTGCCTAGAGCTTCTCCATGAACACTGTCTCCTATGATCCAGCTGAGGGCTTTCTTGGTGCCCCCATCTCTGCCGCTATTATTCTAGGCAAATGAGATGACAAATATTCAGAAGATAAGATAAAGGAATGATTTCCATATCTCTTCACTGTCCTCTTTGAGACTTCCTCCTGCTAGAGAGTCTGTGAGTTTCTCTTCTGAGATGTAAAACCCATTATGGACAAGAGAGAGTGCCAGCCCTCCCTCTCCAGGTTGGCAGAGTCTAGTTGGCAGTCCTGACTGCCTGGTAGGGGCCCCTCCCTGGGGCACATCAAATGGTAAGCAGGAGCCCAGGTACGAAGGTTCACTTCATTAGCTACGACATTCCTTTCATTTTGTAGGCCACTGTGAATCGCATCAGCACAGCGACGAGACTATGAAACTGTTTAGCACTTTCCCTTAAAATCCATTGGTGCAAAAAATTCTTTTTAAATTAATGTGCACAGAAAATCTACTGTGACAATATTATGGGGAAAAGAAAAATCCTCAACCAGTTCAGTGAAAAAGTCAATAGGCTGAGCACCTCCACATATGCGATTTTAGGAGCCAATAGATGGTACTAAAGAACTGGTGAGAGGTCAGCCTGCACCTTTTTCCAATTTTAGGGTGAAGATCTTTATGGAGTCAGGCTCCCAATCCAGCCTTCTAGGAGGATTCAGATTCGGAAGTGCAGATCTCATTTCTCCTTCCTCCTCATGCCTCTGCAGGCCTCATGCCTCTCAGGACCACCAATCTGGAAGCTCAGGGAACTTACCCTCTGCTCCTGTGTGGCCACAAAGGTCTGGAACCCTGGAGCCACCCCAAAGCCCAACTCCTGGATGAAAGGTGGCTCAGACTGACTATGGATCTGAACTTTCACTCCTGCTTCGAACGTTGTTTCCTCTGCAACGACAAAGATGGACAGAGCCATGGTTAGTAACAACAGTTGCGCATGGAATGCTGGGATTGAAATGTTCAAGGGGATGCTGGAAAGCCCATCAAAGGGAGAATAATGGCTCCTAAAGAAATGTACAATGACATCACCACTTCACTTGACCAAGGAGATATTGCAGATGGGATTAAGTTAAAGATCCTGAACCCTTGGAGACACTACCCTGGACTGTGCAGAAGGCCCACTGCAGTCACAGAGGTCCTTGTAAGAGGGAAGCAGGAGACTTGACGTCAGAAGGAAAATGGAAGGATGCCATGCTGTAGCTCTGAGGATGGAGGAAGAGCCCTAAACCAAAGGGGGCAGGCAGCGTCTAGACCAGTGATAGTGAACCTTTCAGAGCACAGCGCCAAAACAGCAAACTAAAGCCACTTATTTATCACGTTGTGCCAACACCGAGATTTTAGCTTACAAAAACCCAACTTATGTGTTTACATCTTTTGTCTTTTTTTGATCCGTTATGCATGCCTGTATCTTGTAATCTGCGCAAAACTTTGAAGATAACAATATGCAATATATAAACATCTTTTGTCTTTAAAAAAAGCAAATAACACATGTGCCGTAGGTTTGCCTCTACTGTTCTAGAAGCTAGAGAAGGCAGGGAAGTGGAATCTGCCTGAAACGTCCAAAAAAGAACACAACCTTGCCAATAACTTTGATTTAACTGAGTCTAACAAAACCCACTTTAGGCCTTTGGATTTAAAAAAAATAATTAATTTGGTACCGGGTCATGCTACGCAGCTTGGATTCATGGTGATCCTCTTGTCTCAGCCTCCCCAGTGGTGAGATTATAGGCATGTGTCACCATGTCCAGTTTCAGTGGCCGCATAGATACGTGGTACCTGAAATCAAGCTCGAGTCCTTGCGATTACCAGGTATGTGTTTAGACAGCGGAGCTATCTTCCCAGTCTGGGCCTCTGGAAATTTAAGGTGATTAATTTGTGTTGTTTCTAGCCATTAAATATGGGATAATCAATCATAGCAGCAACAGGAAATTAATTCAGGTCAACTCCTTGACTCAATTGCCAACTCTGTAAGGTATGATTACAGTGAAAGAGGTAAAAGCCTTTACTAAGCCTGGCTCCCTTTGTTGCTTCCTGGGCAGGCTCTTTGGAGATGTTTTGTTTTGTTGCTTTGACTTTTCTCTTGGACCATGAACTGGAGGTGAGGTTATCAGGAGAAGGCAAATATGATGATGCAGCTGTGGAAATGTGAGGACAGGACTTGCCTCTCTGCCAAGAAGCCTGTACCTTGCAGCTCTAGGAGACAGGTAACTACAAAGAAAACTCCCTCCTCTCCTTCTTACCTGTAACTTGCACAGGAGAAATGACCCTTGGCCGTGGGAGGTGGCAGCGAAGGCAGTCTATCTCACCCTATATGCTATGCTCCCAGCTCATCAAGAAGGCTCTCAAAGAGCTGCATCAGCCCTTCCTGGAGTCTCTTTTCTGTCCTGCCTTCTCCAGAAAGTCTGCAGAATGATATTTCCCAAGTGTAAACCCGCATGTCTCCCTTGTTTGTCAGCATCCAGCTCCTCACCCTGTCCCAGTCCCCAGCCTTGCTAGGGCAACATTTCACCTCATGGCATACAGGAATACATGTATCTCCTTCTGCCTGGGATATCGTTCTGTATTGCTCATGTGAAGATACAGTTCCCTGGCCCCACCAAAAGTGTTTCTGTTGTAGCTCCCACATCCTCCTGTTAGAGCTTCTGCTGCACCCTGTGACCATCATGTTCTCCGTCAGGCTGCAGCTTTCTGAAGCCAAGTGCTGGGTGTTGTCTCAGGATCTCAAAGATCCTGCAGAGGGCCAGGCACAGCAGGCAATCCAGGCAAAGCCTACTGAATGGAAGGTGGGGATTTGGCACTCACGGATCAGGAAGGGCCAGTCTGGCTTCTAAATCAAGCAATGTTCTAAAAGAAAAGAATGGGGTTGGGGGGGGGTAAATGCAGGGAGGAATGAGAGCGAGGGCCTGGACGGTGGGCCGGAGGAGGTCAGTGCTTCATGACCGTGACCTGGAGGAGGCTTGGGGGATACACAAAAGCTGGTCTAGAAGAGAGGCTGAGATGGAAGCGCTGGGGCCTGCCATGGGAAAGGGAAAGACCCCCCTGGAAATGTGGTAGCCACTGAACCGTGCAGGCCAGTTGGCCACTTCAGAGCTGGTGAAATGCCAAGGGCTATAGTGCAAGGAAGGCAAGTGCCTGCAGGTAGACAGGGTGAGTGGGGCTTTCACAACTCAGACAAGGAATTCAGTGGCTGAGATGGGGTTTCGGGGAGACCCTCAGCTAGAATATGGCTTCACAAAAACAGAAAAGAACACAAGACAGTGCCTGAAAACACACAGCTTCTCATCAGTAGTCAGTTGTTCTGTGGTTTCTTTACCCAGCCCACCTTGTCCAAACTCCTATCCATGTGTCCCTGTATACCTGTCCTATCGGGTTACTGTTTTCCATATGGTGACTAAGTCCACCCAAGGATGGCGAATTCCTCCAGAGAGGAGGGCATGTCCTATGCATACCATTGCCCAATGCCTGGCTCAGGGCTGGTCTGTGAGTAGATCTTTTGTGATGGACTTTAGATCAGAAAAGAGGACTTCAGGAGAGGCAGGACTAGGTGGTAGGAGGGGGCTGAGCTGCTAGCTTTCAGCAGCTACATTTCCTGAGATCAGCCCAAAAGAGTGGATGAGAAGTTCAAAGAATAGTTTTGAATGGGAAAAGGGGTACGGAAGGAGGTGAGATTACAGGATGCCTACGCTTGGCCAAATGGAAAGTGTGTCTGTGAGCCAAGGGAGGGGCCGGGTGAGGTGCCAGGATGCATTTTCTGGAACTAGTTGAAGCTGTCTGCCCGCTACACAGCCGAGCTTAGGAAACCTTACAGCTAGTAAGACAGGCTCAGAGGAGTGGACCTGCGACTTAGAAGAAAATGAGAACTGAAGCCTTTCTGTCAGAAACACGGGAACAGTGCGCAGACAGACAGCCGGTGTGCCTGTGACGCTGAGAACCGCCCACGGCTAATCAGACCAGGCTAGGGATTTGAAGGAGGCTTTAGTTTACTACAGAGGCAGCAGTAGCTGTGGCAGAGTAAAAATGGTAAGACGCCCCTGTTTCCTTCCAAACACACTACTGTTTGGTGAAAAGGAGCGCAAGATGATAGAGAAGGGTTCTGCTTTTTGCAGACCAGCGCTGCCCAAGGGAACTTTCTGCAAAGGAAGAAATGCTCTATAGCCTGCCCTGTCCCTACAAGGAAGCCACAGGCCGTGAAATGTGGCTAGTGTCACTGTGGCACTGGGTCTTTTATTTTATTTATTTATTTACTTATTGTTTTAAAGCTCATTTGATAAATTTCCTTAGCAAATTTTTATAGCAGTACAAACAGACTAAAATAGGACAAATAACAACAAAAATGGTAAAGTAATCCAGATATGAAAGATGAGCTTTAAAGACATTTCAACACTTAATAATCTTGTACTTTCCTTCTTCTGAAGTTGAGAAATTCTAGTTTAGGTAATTTAGAAGGTGAACTAGGAGAACAGCTTAAGACTAATAGGCTCATTTTATTTCATTTTAATTAGTGAAAGCAAATTGACATTGCCATACAAAGCTAGTGGTAACCTCATCGGACAGTGCAGTTCTAGAACACTGCTGTTACGAGTGGGCCCAGGCCTCTCTGAGCTGAAGTCAGGGTAATAAAGACACTACGATCCTGCTTTGCTAAGCAGCTATTCCCGTGGCTCCTGTCCAGAGGTCCTGGGTGACCTGGGTGAGGTTCTGAGCACCCAGTTGTATTTACCTAAGTTCAGACCGTGACTTTTGGCCCAGGTCCCTGAGGCCCTGGTTTTCTCTAGACAGGTATTGCCACTTGTTCAGAGGGTTTGCTTCTGTTCCTTGCTAGTGTCCTTCTGTGGACTGCTCTCCGGGTTGATGATGACAGCAGCCCCTTCCAGCCTCTGTCCTCAGGCCTACACCTGGTCTCCTCCATCTTCTGCACATGGCACACTATTGAGGGCCGAGTCATCACATACACACTGATAGAGCCAAAGGCACCCTGAGATTCTCCAACCAGAATGCATATCACCCCGAGAGTGCAGGGCCCACCCCTACAGATTCTGAGTGAGTCTCTGGGAGAAGCTTGGGGATCTGTATTTTCTGGATTCCATTATGGGCTATCCGAGAGCAACATTTTCTGAGGAAATAGAGATCTAGTTCAGAGAAAGGAAATGACTTGCTCAAGGTCAAACAGCGAATCAAGGGCAGAGCATTCTTTCTATTCCCGTAGGAGTGTGGTTCATTTACTGCAAGTAGATGCCCTGATTTATAGGTCCAGGCTTGTTGGGGAATGTGGAAAGGGAATATAACTTTCATTTTCACATCCCTACAATCCCTTAGCACAGAGGAGAGCTCCTTAATAAACCCTGAATGAAGTAAATGAATGCAGAGTTGTCTCCTGCTTGCACCTAGTGCCCTCTGCTCTCCCACCTGCTGTGTACCTGTCTAGGCTCTGTAGATCCTGAAAAATGTCAGCACCCCCTGCCTCCTGAGGCCTCACCTGCTGAGATACAAGTGTAGCCGTTCAGATAACAATAGCAGCACTGAAAGCAAGGCCCATACTGAAGTCACTGACAATTTGTGGATCTTAGTGCCAGACGAAAACTTGGACCCCACGCTAAAAGTGTTGTCCAACGAAGAAGGGACTTAGAAAAAAAATATTTTTAAACATAAAAGCCCTTCCAGGTGCCAAATGCTTGTGGCCCTTGGGGTATGGGGCCCCGTGGGACTGCCCTAGTGATGCGCTGAGGTGTTGGGCCGGCTGTGCACGTCCTCATAGTGCTCACATCACCGGATGTTTTTGCCCTGAGCTACTTCACAGTTCAGGCCCTGTGTGCAGGGAAGGATTTGTTTACACGTCATGAACTGGAGGGTTCAAAATGGGGGAGGGGAGAGGGAGGGAGAGACAGAGAGAGAGAGACCGAGACAGAGACAGACAGAGACAGAGACAGAGACAGAGAGAAATGGACTGCTACTATATACCTCCTCTATGTCCGGTGTAAGGAGCCCTTGCTAATTGGGATGAAGCTAAAATCCGGACGGCTTATAACACGAAAGAATGTGCCGGATCAAGAGGCGCATGGCTCAGCAGAGCTCTACCTGCAGAAGGCAGACTCTCTGTGTGCTTTGCAGGAGCACTGTCATGCCAGGTGCAAGGTGAAGTCTACCTGGGGATATGCTCCCGGTACATGGGGAAAGGATTTGGGAGCACTGTGAGAGAAGTGATGGACAGAATGCATAATGGGTCCAGAAAAGAACGTGGTAATAAAAGGAGCTTAAATCTTTAATCTTTGCAAATTACAGGAAACATGCCAAGGACATAAGCATTGGAGAGAAGCAGCAAGAAAAGCTTCTTTGAAAAGCTGGGGGAATTTTCTGGGCTCAAGTAAGGGATATATTGATACAGAGCAATCTTGTTTTGGGCAAAACTGACTTAATTACAGTGGCTAGGTGAAGGCCCTAACTCCAAAACCAGCCTGAGGGGAGGGGAGTGGGAGGCAGCCCTGAAGGTGACAGCATGCAGGGCAGGAAAGCACTGTGCAGGTTGGCTGCTGTGGATACCTCTGCCCAGTGGTTTCCTGTTCTGCTTTCTACTCTGGTATCCAGCTTGCAGGGACTGTGTGGATGGACACCTTTAGCTTCTTAGCTTCCAGCTGGGGCCAGCCAGTGGTTGATCCAGGTAGAAAACCCCAAGGAGCGAGGAGAGTCAGGCTGGGTGGGGCTCAGTCTCTCAGCTCCCCTTGCCTGGTCTCTGTGGTTTTGCTGCTGTCATTGTGGAAGGGCACAGCTCTGGATTGGGGAGCTGGGGTTTTGGGGGAGCTCTCCATACTTCTTTGTCTCTGGCTTCTGATGCCAGTGCTATTCCCTCCTTGCTTGGGATGGTAATGGAGCTCTTGCTGCCTGTGCCAGGAAATGCACCGTCCTGCACTGCCTTTCCTAGGCCTTAACCAGTGCCAAGATTTCTGCTTGGGTTCTGACCTGCAGAGCCCTCAGGGGCTCTCACTTAGCCTCTGAGAGCTAGCAGAGTCCTTTCTGTGTGACCATGTGTAGACAGAAGGCCATTCTATTTGAGCATCCTTAGGGACAGAGGCCTTAGCACCTACAGGGGCAGCCCTGGGTTTCCACAGATTACTCTTATCCTGGGTGAGAGCCACCTGCTTGTAGCTTTTATGTTTGGTCCTCACTCTGCCTTATCTTCCCTTACATGTGCTTATAGATACCTACAGATGGAGCACCCACTCCCCAAATGAAAAAGTCAGGCATTTCGAGCGGGTAGAAATGCAAGAATTTCCTTTCTAGAGGCCCAGAACCACAGAGATCCTAGGACAGCTAGGGAAATATTTGGGGAACTGGGACCAGGCTAGGTGAAGTCAAGTCCAGCTCTGTGGTCTGTAACAAGTTAGTTTAGTTCCTTTCAAAACTGGGTGCAAATATAATGCATCTTCTTCAGAGTACTACTGTGAAGCTTAAATGAGACACTGCATAGAAAGCCTTGAGCATGGAGACCAATGAGTAAGAAGACCTCAGTCACCTATAGGCAGAGATGCCACCACCACCACCACCACCACCACC
>PVJA010011695.1:0-53951 GCA_004027025.1 Myocastor coypus | reverse complement strand
TTTTTTTTTTTTTTTTTTTTTTTTTTTTTTTTTTTTTTTTGTCTTTTTGAGGCAGGGTCTCGCTATGCAGCTGAGGCTGGCCTTGAGCTCACTTTTGTAGCCCAGGCTGGTCTCGAACTCACACCAATCCTCCTGCCTCAGCCTCCCGAGTGCTGGGATTACAGGCGTGAGCCACCACGCCCGGCTTATCGTTTTCTTTATGGTTAATTTTTTTTTTTTTTTTTCTGTAATCTTTGCACACCTGAGGGTCATGAGCTTCTCATGACTTCTATAAACTGTGGTTTGAGTTTTCATTTAGAATTAATTTTCACTGTCTATAAGGTAGGAGCTTGAGGGTAATTTTTTTCTTACATTAGTTTAGTTATTCCATTATCACTCATTAAAGACTTTCCTCCTTAAAATGGCTTCTCAGTTTTATAAGAATCACGTGTTTGTAAGTCTGATTTTGGGTATGAATCTATTTGTCTAACTTATACTAGACCATATCATTTTGATTACTGCAGGTCATGATTGTTTTTAAAGCATTGTTAAGCTATTTGGATCCTTTGCACTTTCATATATAGTCACCCTGTGAATTTCTATCAGCAAGTCTGTTGTAATTTTAATTCAGATTGTCTTGTGGCCTGATGCACACGTTAACTGCTTTTATGTTATTTTTTTTTGTGGAAAAAAAAAAAGGGCCTTATATTCTGAATCTTTATTTTTAAATTCAGAATATACAGTGTGTCATTTAGTTAGATCTCAACACTAGTTTTTTGTATTTTACCCTTGCTTTGTTTTTTAAAAGGCTGAATGCATAATTTTTTAAAACGTAACTTTTTTGTTACACAGTAAGTCAGTTCTATTCCAGGTACATTAGTGTTGGATTTGTTCATAAGTCCAACAAAATGAGTCTTACACGCCTTTGACACAAACATACAATGTAAATTATAAGAAAACCCCAGATGGAGCAAAGGACTGCAGATGAACTTTCATAGTTACCTTAAAATAGATGTTCAGTATAGTTTAGTATTTGATGTTAGGGGACTGCACAGAGTGAACTGAAGAGGAGAGGTACTGTAGGGTCGGTGATGGTGCCACTAAAGGATCTCAGCAGTAGCACATGGCAGCTGAGGTGGAATTTTGCTCCTGCATCAAGTTGATGACACAGGTGTTTTGATGGTTTCTTACTCTTCGTTGCTGGGATAGACACCCAGCACTCAAAATGAGGGAAGGAAAGGTTTATTTAATTTAGCTCACAGTTGCTGGAGGTTTCAGTCCATATTCAGCTAGCTCCAAAGCAGAGTGGCATATGGCAGAGAGCAACCTCTCATGGCTGCAGCTAAGAACAAGAAAGCACAGGGAGAAAGGTAGCAGCTCAAGCAGCTAACTTCTCTCCCTTTAGATTGAAATGCAAATCATCTGCCCCAGGGAAGGTGCAACACTCACATGTACAAGAGTCAATTACAAATTCCAGAAGCTGCCAAATGACTGCATGAGGCTTTGGGGGGACACCAGTACAAAAACCTTAACAGATGGATTCAATTCTGCCTACTGTCTTAGCAGGACCTAAGACAGTAGGGGCTGGTGAGATAGCTTAGTGGTATAAAGCACCTCATTAGACAAGCTTAGGCAACCACAGGGACCCAGGTTTGATCCCTGGCACCACATGCTGCACCAGCCCCACCCACAGGGCAGCCTGGGCCAGCCGTAATAATATAAAAAACAATCCAGTGATGTCTTGAGTAGTAGCTGTTTTTTTTTTCTCATTATAGATGACAGTACCACTGGATGCCTTTCTGAACATCTGCTGAAACCTTGTGTCTCATTCTGCTTTGGGGGTCCTGTGGCTCAAAAACTAACAGTGCCTCTTCCAAGTGAAGAAAATCTCTTGCTGATTTCTGTGTTGTGAATTTCTTTGCTTCTTTAGTCTTCTTTTCGGCTTGGCACTCTCCTTTTTGCACTGTGCCTCTCATTCCATTAGTATGTATGCACATACTAAACCAGTTAATTTTACTGTATGATGATTTTTTTTTTTTTTTAGGAACTGGGGATCAAACTCAGGACCTTGCACTTGCCAGGCAGGTACTTGTGCCCCTGAGCTATCTCTTGGGCCCCTGTATGATGATTTTTTAAAAATTTTGACAAACTAGCTGCAACTCAAAACAACGCATTATCTCCCAGACCTTGCCCTTGCAACTTTAGCTTTTTTTCCAGACTAGCAATTTTCACTTTTCACTTATGTTTCTATGTTTATTGCTTTGCACTTCTTCACAGTCCCTTCACATTGCCACTGCTTTTCTGCTTGCTTCTATACATCTTGGGTTCTGAATAGACTGTACTTCTGTATGCTGTCATACTGTACAGTTAGCATACAGCAGCACAATGGTGATTGTGTCCTGCAGACATGTGAGCTTCTGGGATTTGTTTATATTTATGAACGTTTGTGAGGTGAGGTTCTTTGGTATCTGAAAGTGTGCTGCATAAATGTTCGTAAGTCAGAGATTTACTTACCTACTAGTAATGATCGTTTATTATTAAGAAAAAAATTAGAAGATACAGGTAAGCAAAGAAAAAAAAAAAAAAAGACAACGCAGGTAACCACTGTTAACATTATGGTGTTAGTGTTTGTGTCTTCTGCGTGCAGCAGAATGTGACTGACTGCTGGGGCTGCTCACTGGAGGGTGATAGCACATATTCTGAGAGCGCGGAGGCTATAAGTCCAGCACCAGCCTGTGTTTCTCGTGAGTCCCCACACAGCCTTTCCTGTGTCCTCACAGGGCCCTTTCTGTGTACCTGCACCTCTTCTTCTCACACTGCTCCTTTGAGTGAGGGCCCACCTGTGCCTGATTTAATTGTAACTCTCTGCAAAAGCCTTCTCTCCAGAGAGGGAATGGGGCTCAACCTGTGGATTTTAAGAGGTTAAAGATCATAAAACTCAGCCTTAACATCTGCCTTTACAACTGACACCTCACAACAAACATTTCTTACCAAGTAAATACACATCTTATGTTTGTGTGCTTGGCTTGTATAATGACAGTGTAACTTTTTATTTAAGTTAAGCTTTCTTATTTTCTTTTTTTTTTTTTTTTGTCTTTTTGAGACAGGGTCTCGCTATGCAGTTCAGGCTGGCCTTGAGCTCACTTTTGTAGCCCAGGCTGGTCTCGAACTTGCACCAATCCTCCTGCCTCAGCCTCCCGAGTGCTGGGATTACAGGCATGCGCCACCAGGCCCGGCTTTTATTTTCTATTAGGATTCGATGATAAAAACAGTTGTGCATCTACACACTTTTTAAAATTATCAGATATTTCTAGGATGAATTTTTTTCAAGTGGAATTGCTGTGAAAATGTCTGTTTGTTCTTCAGATGATTTGTTTAAAAAACTTCAAGCCATGAATAAAGGTTGAAGGGATAGAGACCAGGAATCACTCTGCCCCTTTCTTCTGGGGTCAGTGACTGAAAAATTGCCTTATTTGCCTTTCCTTCTGCTTATTTCCTTCCCTTCCCTGAGTTCTGAAGCACTTGAAGGAAGTTGCAGGCCTCGTGACAGTCATCCTGACAATGACCCCATAGAAGGAACCCTTGTACTCCAGTAGTGACTGTTTAGTGTGGTCAGTCATTGTTTAATGACCTGAATTGAATTTATGTAGGGTGGGATTGGTTAATTTATGCCAGGACCTAAGGAAATTCAGTTTTTACTGAATCTTCACAAAATTGTTTTTTCCTTTCTTCCTAGTGACTCCAATGGGTTCAGGTAGCAATCAACCTCAAGAAATAGAAATTGGAGAATCTGGTTTTGCTCTGTTATTTCCTCAAATTGAAGGAATAAAAATACAGCCATTTCATTTTATTAAGCAGTCAAAGAAGTTAACACTAGAAAAACGTGAGCTTACTGAAGTGGGTAAGTTACTGTTTGTTAATTTCACATTTGTTAGCTGACCTTTCCTGTTTGAGTTCTGGTGAGTGGTGAGGGTTCCACTGCTCAGAAGGAATCTGAATTAAATCTGCCTGTGTCACTGAATGCTGCCATTCAAGCTTGTGATTGGCAGAGGCTAGGTCTATGCATTTTGCCTTAAACCCAAAACCAGTACCTTCAGCCAAAGAAAGCATCCATTCTGGGGTAAAATTGTTCCTCATATTAGACCATGTTTTCATTTTGGTGCCAACTAGGGCTGTGGGGACCCTGATGGAGCCCCAGAACCCAAAGAGGACAGCAGCAGAAGTCTGTAGCACATGCTGACTGCATGCATCATGGGCATGGACTTGTGTACATGGTGTTTCTTGGCCACTTGTACTGCCTCTATCCCCACCTTCTCCATTTTTCAGATCCTCTTCTCATCTCCACAGATGAGATACCTTTGTTTATTACTGTCTCTTACTTGGGGCATTACATTATTTTCTTGGGTTTCTCTTGTAAGTGTAAGAGAATCCATGTGATCTTTATGTGTTTGATTTATTCAATGTAACGTTACAGTTTTAAGGTGCATCATGTTTACTCTTCATGGCAGAGTAGTATTCTGTTGTGTGTAGATAGCACACTTGTTTTATCCATTTCTTGATGGGTATGGGCTGCTTGCTTAATGTAGCCATTGTGAGTTGTGCTGCTGGAAACATCGTAACCCCAGATTCTTTCAGAGGATGGCTTTCATGTGGTACCTTTTACTGAGCTGCTGTCAGTAGCATGGGTAATTCCTTTTTTAAAATTTATTTATTTTGGGGCTGGGGAGATAGCTCTGTGGCACAGGTACCTACCTGGCAAGTGCAAGGTCCTGAGTTCAAACCCTGGTCCTGCAAAAAAAAAAAAAAATATCTATATATATATATATATAGATATTTTTTTTTTTTAATTTTTATATTATGGCCAGCCCAGCCCAGCCTGCCCTGGGGGTAGGGCTGGCGCAGCGTGTGGTGCCGGGGATTGAACCTGTGGTTGCCTAAGCTTTCCTAAGCAGGGGCTTTAGACCACTGAACCATCCCACCGGCCCAGCACGGGTATATTCTGAAACATCACTAGATGATAACCTTTGTCTCTAGAGGGTTACTCTAGAGGGTTAGTTTGTTGTGTATTTCTCAGTGTAGACCAGCTGAGGTGTTGATACCAAATGTGCCTGCCCTGTAGTCCCAACCTGCATCTTCCTGTGGACATGAATGAAGCAAGATCCCTTCCCAGGTTCTCTGTGATATTCCAGTCATGTTAGAGTCCCTTGGGGGCTGGTACAGATTCTTTGTGCAGTCAAGAGAGTGAATACTTTAGGTTTTGCCAGTCATACAGCCTCAGAGGTAAGAGTTCTCCAAAAAGAGAATTCTGTTGGGCTCTGTTGTTAGGGTGCAGAAGCAGCCATAGATTATAGAGAGAAATGGCAGGAGATTGGTTGGGCTTGGCTCCTCTGCCTGACAGTGCTTATGAGAATGACTTAAGATCTGGTATGAAAAGTTCTTAGTGAGCAAAAGCAAGGCCGAGTTCTGACAGAATTGTCTGAGAGGGCAACTTGTGATGGACGGTGACATTTGTTGAGTAGACCTTGGGTATACCAGCAATGCCATTTGATCCAGTATATATACTTTTATACCGTTTTCTTTCTTTCTTTCTTTTTTTTTGAGAACTCTTACCAAAAATCTTAATTGTTGAGTAAAAGTAAAAGTACGCCATCCAAGTTTAATAAAAAGCCAGTGTTCATCCACTGAAAACCTATTTGTATGCAGGTGACTCGTGACAGTACCCTACACCAGAGCCTCCTAGTCAGTAGTGTACAGCATAAGGTGAGCCATCAAGAGAGAGACGTAAACTGGGTTCATCCAGTCTGGGGTCTTGGGAAGGTGACAAATGACGGCACAAGAGCTGTCCACCGAATTGCTTACAGAGAAGCAACAGGCAGTAGAAAGCTCAGACAGGAAGTAGAAAACCCAATACCTCTGTTGAGATGGTAAAGCTGAGGTTCCCACAGCATAGCCGGGAGACAAAAAGGAGGCTAGTGTGTGTAGGAGCAGAAATAAAGAAGCTGTTAACAACATCTTAGCAACATCAATAGGAAGGTGGGTCATGCCCACACACTGTGCTCTGTAGAACTATTGTGAGGACAATATGCAAGGTGTCAACTATTAAAGAAAGGGAAAAAGAAAAAAAAAAAATTGTTTATTGAAAGTGTTAATGTTTAATTGTTTGGTCAATCTTATATACCTATATCTATTAATCTAAACTGATCTGATGATGAAAATATGTAATATAACCATTGTTAAATTTAAATTTTAAAAAAAGATGAAAATTTAAAAAAAACAAACAAAAAAAGAAGCAACAACAGGCAGGGGCTGGGCTGAATGTGGAGGTCACAAGGAACAAGGGCAGTGTGGCCAGGGGTCTCTACCCAACAGGGCCATAACCAGGTGACTGGGGTGCAGAATAAGCTGTTTACCGTAGCACATGTGTTTTGCCAGTAGTACATATACATTTCAAAAAATATGTAGTGAATAGATGTAATTTTGTTAATTAAAATAAGTTTTAACTTTATGCAGGGGACAGGAGACTGGTGGTGATTCAGGTAAGAGGCAGAAACTTGGGCTGGGGTAGCAGGTGGTACTAAGGAACTTCTAAGGTGACATGGGTGGCATTGTGGCTGACTTGGGGATGGGATGGAGAATGAGGTGAGTGGCAACAGTGTCACCAGCTTCCCGGTGGTTGGTTGAGCTACATAGTACCATTTGCTGAGATAAGGGATAGAGACTAGGACTCAGAGTTCAGCTGTGTCGGGGTGCCTTGGGTTTGATACAGGAGGAAACTTAGGTGTGCACCCAAGATCCCAACATTGGGTAACAGCAGCTGCTGGCATGGCAGTGAGTTCTGGGGGTCCTGAGCTGGCACTGAAGTTATGTCAGTGTCCCTCTCCACCTTGTGCTACACGGAGGGCCTGAACCTGCTCACCAGAGAGGTTCCTGAGTCATTTCCTGACATTCTTTTGAATAGCATGGCCTGTTGCTGGCTTATTTTTGAGGGAGGGAGGGTTGGTGATCCTGTTTACAAAATGAAGACTCATTAATCTGTGGGCCTCTTCTAAAACTGAACATTTGTTTAAAAAACAACAAAACTGTTATCAGAACCCAGGAGAGGAGTGTAGAAGAAGAAGACTTTCTGTAGTGATCAGAGTTCCTGAGGCTGACTGTTGTCAGCTATTAGTTCCTTACCTTGCCCGTGCATCCCGTTTCCTGCCCTCACCTTTCCTCTGGTCTATTATGTTGCTTTATCTTTGGTGCTAGGAATTGAACTTGGGACCCCGTGCTTACCAGGCAGGCCCTGTACCACTGAGCTGTATCTAACCCTTCTCTGGTTTGTTAGGGAGGAAGTCAGTGGTCAATCCAGAGAAGTACAAGTAAGGTTTGGAGTTGGGTTTTCTTCCGGTCCAGAAGCCACCTATTTGTTGACATTTGCAGATTTAAGTTCATGTCCTGTAAGCAGAATGCCAGAGGTTTGAGGCAAGGCTTGGCTGCACGTGCAGCTGCCTCTTTGGCCCTGCCAGCCTTGCTGCCAGGTTGCAGCTCAGGACAAGGACTTCCAGACCATGGTGTGGTGCTTGTATTATTTTCATATAGTCATTTAAGGTTTTTTATTTCGCCAAGTGTCTTGGAAATTGAACCAGAACTTTGTACTAAGCATACCGCCCCAGCACCCTTGCTAAAATTTTGAGACAGAGTCTGGCTATATCTAAATTTGCCTAGGTTGAGCTCAGACTTATGATCCTTCTTCCTCAGCCTTCCAAAGTTCTGGAATTGCATGCATATGAATTTTTTTTTGTAATGCAAAAAATTTTAATTGCAGTTAAGATTTTGAGTATTAAAGTTTATAAAAATGCTGAAATTGCATTTTACTAGTAGAGCTGGTCATTAGGACTAACATTTTGTTTTAAAGGTATCTTTTATTATTGCTCTTTATCTCTCTGCAGGTCTTCTGGATAACCCGGAACTTCGTGTAGTACTTGTATTTGGCTATAACTGCTGTAAGGTGGGAGCCACCAGTTACCTACAGCGTGTAGTCAGCACTTTCAGTGATATGAACATCATCTTGGCTGGAGGCCAGGTGGACAGTCTGTCATCGCTGACCTCTGAGAAGTATGTCTATGCCTCAGACAAGTGAAACAGTCACAGATTTTTGTTACCTTGGGTTCCTTAAAACTGGATTTAAAGAATTGCTGATATATAATCCCCTCTGTAAGAGACATTGGTTAAGGAGCTTAATATAGTTCTGCTTACACCTGAACATACTGTCCTTTAAGGATTTCCTCTTAGATTCATGCTCTTAACATTGGCTTTCAGCATTGTCTGTTAAACTCTTCAGGGATGGCTCCAGAATCTGTGATTTTAGTATATCACCTTTGGAAACCAATAAATCATAAATGAGGTTGTAGTGATAGCAGAGTACAACGTTTATTCAAGAACAGAATGAGTTTCATAATCGAGAGCCAAGGTCCAGATAGAAACCAAGTCAAGTGTTCTTTGAGGAGGCAGCGGCCTGGATTGTTAGGGGACAGTAGTGAAAGTGAAGCAACTTGTTCTGAGCAGTGTTTAGTTTGCCCACTTGATGGTGGCATCTGTGCCTGTGTCAAGCTGTACATGATAGAGGCTGTTTGAGTAGGCTGTTAGTGAGCAGAGTCCCATGCTGGAAAAATAGTCTAGTCTTTTGTGTGTGTGTGTGTTTTTTTCCATACTGAGAATTGCACTTAGGACCCTGCACTTGTCAGACAGGTACTTGTGCCACTGAGCTGTATCCCCAGCCCCTTCCCAGTCTGGTTCTTTGAAAACCTGGTTGGATACTAAACATCTTGGATCTTGAGAGGAAGACTGCAGCTGTCCCAAGGTATCTCTTAAGTGTGTAGGGAAATTCTGTTGTCTTGACCGGACTGTAGTGACTTCTGTATTTCCCTTCAACCTATTCTCTTTAAAGGAAATACATGGTTAAGGTATATCTTTATAGAAAAACTTCTCTCAGCTGCTCATGGTCAGTGCTTTGGAAATCTAATGTGATTGAAATCACATGTATTTCTCAGATCTATTTGATCACAAAACTTCTGTATGAAACATCTGACAGGGCCAGCCAAATAGCTCAGCAGATTAAAGTGCCTGCTTGGGCAGATGCATGCTGTGCTGTATCCACCCCTATGGCATGCTGAGAGGGTGTTTGAGACTGGGCTTGTTGGCACACACCTGTAATCCCAGCTCTTTGGGTGGCAGTGAGTTCTGGGGGTCCTGAGCTGGCACTGAAGTTATGTCAGTGTCCCTCTCCACCTTGTGCTACAGGGAGGGCCTGAACCTGCTCACCAGAGAGGTTCCTGAGTAACACAGGCGGATTACTACAAGTCCAGTTTACATAGTGAGACCCTGTAGACCCTATATATAGAGCCTGTCCTAAAATACCAAAAAAGAAAGCACCTGGCAGACTACAGGTACATTTTTAGAAATTGTGTGCCAGATCTTGTAAGCAGCGTTTTTTAAGCTCAAATATTGTAGGTATTTGGTTTTTGTTGTTAAAAACTTTTGCTTTCCATGATAATTGTATTTCTTTCTCTTAAGCTATTATCCCACACCCACCTCCACACCTCACCACCACCCCACATTCAGTTTGCTGTGCTGGGTCCCTCTCCATCTCATGAAAATTCATTGCTCTTCAAAAGCAGGGAAGTGAGCCCCTACCCCACTCACCCCTCCTCCTATGAATACTAGTACTGGTTCCTCTGGATGTGCCTTTAGGATTTGGGAATGATGTCACGATTAGTATCTAAGAAAAGTAAAATCATCCCATTGCTATTTCTTTTAGCATCCTGCATTGATGGACCAAGGAAACAAGATAAGACAGGGTCCTTGAATTGCCACTGAAGAAGAAAGCCAGGCAGCAGGGTGTTAGACAGAAGTCTCACACAGGCCTAGGCCTGGGAGTATATGCTGAGATTGTTGTGAGGATTTGTTGCTCAGACATACAAGTCTGAGGTGCCAGCCTTGGCTGTTTGGTATACCTAATGTGAAAAAATAGAACCCTTAAAACTATCACCCTTTGTATAACACATGGATTTTAATGGGCTCTTCATACCATGTTAGTGGGCAAGAAGTCAGTCCCTGTGTTGTCCAGATTAATTTTGAGATAACCTAGCCTACCTCACCCTGAAAAAGACAGTTTTGCAAGATTCACAACTTGGAATAGGGTTTTCATGCTTTGTTATTGTTGTTGTTTGGGATAAAGGGTAACTAGAAATTGGACCCAGAGATGTTGCATATCTGTAGCCCTTCTTTGAGACAGGGTCTTATAAAATCATTAAGTTGCCCAGGCTGGGTTTGAACTTGAGATCCTTCTGCCTCAGTTTCCCAGAGTACTGGGATTACAGTTGTGTACAACAACACCAAGCATTGCAACATGGTATCTATGAAGAGAGGAAAGGTCACAGAGTTAGAAAATGGGATTCTGCTCCTCTCAAGTTGGTTTTGCCACTGGCTATTCTTGCTTTCTTAGTCAATTTTTTTGAGTCTTAGCTTCTGCCCATGCAGTGAATCTTGCCCACTCCATAGATTCAGTGTTGAAAAACATGATAGAAATACAAGTTACTTGTTTTTTCCCCACTTTTTCTTATACTATACATGTTTTATTATTGCAGTTTTTAAAAACCAGGAGAGCACAATAGTAATGCACTTGATCCTGGTCTTTTCAAGACAAAAAACAATATAATCATGTTTGTTTATGGACCAAACAACATAAAATTTTCAAAATTTTAGCAGTTACCCTCTTTCACAGTTCGATAACTAAAGGTATAGGGGAAGACGCAACTAAATTTAAGAAGTTTCACTAAGTAGATGATTTTGTATATTTGAATGTAACTAAGGTTCCTTTTACGAAACACTATTCCTCTTAATAATGCAGGGTGAGTTTCAGAAGTCTTGGTGAATGTGGATGGTCCCTTTGTATTTGTATGTGAAAATGAGTTGTCCTAAGTTGCCTTCTGTATTCTTTGTATTAATATTCTATTTTAACCCTATAATTTTCCTCTTAGAGTAAGCACAGGTTGCTAACTGGGCAGCAGCTCCTCCAGTAGTGGAATCAAGTGGATTTTTCATTGATCCTTTACCTTTTTTTTTTTTGTTTGTTTCATGATAGCTACTTTTCTAATGTTATTTTCTAGGAGTCCTCTGGATATCAATGCTACTGGCGTGGTTGGATTATCCTTCAGTGGGCTGCACATCCAGAGTGCCACTGTGCTCCTTAATGAGGACGTTGGTGATGAGAAGGCTGTGGAGGCAGCCATGCAGCGTCTCAAAGCAGCCAACATCCCAGAGCAGGACACCATTGGCTTTATGTTTGCATGTGTCGGCCGGGGCTTCCACTATTACCGAGACAAGACCAATGTCGAGGCGGATGCGTTCAGAAAGTACTTTCCTAGTGTGCCTTTGTTCGGCTTCTTTGGAAATGGAGAAATTGGATGTGACCGGATAGTGACAGGGAACTTTATATTGAGGAAGTGTAATGAGGTAAAGGATGAGGATCTGTTCCACAGCTATACAACCATAATGGCCCTCATTCACCTGGGGTCCTCTAAATAAAGCAGCTTTTTTATAAGATATAACTTTGGGTTCTGGCTCTTCCAGAAATGAAAACTTGGGATATGTGTATTTGAAACAAAAATAACTATCTGTATGTTTTCCAGCTTTGATGATCTTTGATCACACTGTGGAAACTTTTAACATACTACATGAAGCATAATTTCATATACAACATAACATGTAAGAATTCTGCATCAGTAATAAGCAAATGTCAGTGATTTGTTGCACAACTTTATATAGCTGATATATGGTGACTGATTTAAGGTAACTTTCCACATCTGCCACTTCATGTTGGTAGGTGATCTGTTCAAATTATGATGATGTCATAGATGAATCTTTATAAAGGAGAAAAGCCATAGATGGCTCAAAGATTTTTCATTTTTCTCGATATTTTCATTTTTTCCAGGTATTTTCAGAAGTTGTAATGATATTAATTTACCTGATTAAAAATGAAGAGCTGTTTTGGCTTTGGTATGCAGATAAATTGCCAAGACTACTTGGATTTTATAAGTAAGCCATTTTCTTTTCCCAGTTACAGTAGAAGAGTTTTTGTTTGTTTGTTTTTTCTTTTTTTTTTTTTTTTTCCCCCTTTTCCTATAGTGCTGTAGATCTAATTGGCAAACTAAAAAATTTGGGCTTTATGCCAATAAAATGTAGTAATTCATTCATATGGCATTTTGTATTTCATTGCTTTTGGTAAGTACAGGAAGGATATGAATTCTTTTGTAGATGAAACCCATAGTGGCAGGTATCAGCTCTGCAGTCCTATCTCATGAAATGATAAAATGTTTGAATTTCTATTTACACAAATACTCAGACAAGAAGTATACAGAAAGAACCAGTTTTCCTCAATATCTAATCTTGCTATTTTCACAAGGTGATGGAACTTCTCACTACTAGTTAGGCTAGGATAAAGATAGACATTTTTCAGTATTTTTTATACATGGTGGCATGACCATCTTTTGCCTGCTCTCCATCCTATTGCTTGGTGAGGAGCTGGGTGTACAAAGCCTGGGTGATACAGAGGTTGGGTGAGAACCACAAAGGATGCGGGTCCCTACACCCCTTTGGGAGCCCCTCCACAGTGGGTGGTGTCTTGCCTTTTTTGGCTACCTTTTTCTTTCAGGTTTTTGTTGTAGAATGTTTTTAGATGATGATGACTGTTCAACACTTTGGAAGTGGTCGGGTTCGTTCACAGAACAGTAGAAAACTTAGAAGGTAAGTGAAATCAAATGTATTAGCGTCACTTGTTTTTCTACTTTTTTAATCACTTTTCTCCCAGGTTTTTCTCTATTTTATTTTTTAGAGACAGGGTCTTTAGCCCAGGTTGACCTCAAACTCTTCAGTCTTCCTGCCTTAGCCTTTAGATTAAGGAGATTACAGTTGTGTGCTGCCTTGCCTGGATATCTCCACTTTAACCTTTAGAAAGTTTTCTCTTGCTCTATGTACATATGCAGATGTTGTATTATTTGATAGGTAAGTATTAGTACCTGAAGAAAGTTCAGAGATAAATTTGACTCAGAACTTTTCACCTGTATCTATTTAGCCATTTTTGCTTCACTATTAACTTTTCTACTTGACATCAGTATCCATTATTAATTAGTGGATCAAAATCCTAGTCCTTAAGTATGTTTAGATAGCATATAGGGAAAATACTTCATAAATTTATTTTCATCCTTCGTATGAACCAAAGTTGGTTAAATAATAGAGTCAAAGAGATTTTAAAAACTTAAAATGTAAATAAAATGGGACTGAGGTTAGATTGTCTTCTGAAATAGTCATAAAAAGTTTCCTTTTAAAGGAGAATCTTACTTCCTATGGTATTTGTTGTATTACTTAATTCCTTGCAGGTGAAGTTTTAGGTCTTGTTATTTATAGATAATAAAATCATTAGTGCAAAGTAGAAAGGG
The DNA here is from genome assembly GCA_004027025.1 of Myocastor coypus. Lineage (NCBI taxonomy): Eukaryota > Metazoa > Chordata > Mammalia > Rodentia > Myocastoridae > Myocastor > Myocastor coypus. The sequence goes on along the minus strand of PVJA010011695.1, from coordinate 40,494 downwards.
GAGGAGTTGGCCCAGTAGAACCCGCTGTAGTACTGATAAGAAGTTAGCCTTCCTGCCTTCCAAGAGACCTCATGATTATGTGGAAGGAATTTTAACCTATTAAAGCTGTATAGTTGGTACATTCTTTGAAAGGCTTCCATAGCAAAAGCAAATAGTAGAGAATGATGGTTGTAGCTCAAACCAAATTCCTAGAGTGTCAACCATTAATAATTGAAAAATTGAGGTGAGCACAAGTGAAGGTTAATGCTATTTTCATATCCTGAGTTGCCCTACTGTCAAGTGAAGAAGAGATGAAACAATGTTTATCTGATCAATTCTAAAGAATACTGATTTTTCTATTTTCTAAATGAAATGATATCTGATATTATAGTTGCTTTATAATTTTGATCCAAGTAGAAATCTGAGCACAAGGGACTGTAAATGTTGGAATTATAAGGTACAATTAGAAAATACAGTAAATATTTACATTTCTAAAAACACTGATTAAACACATTGCCATTAATCTACCTCAAAATATTATTCCTCACTTTTGAACACTTATCCCATTGTTGTTGCCACTTTCGATGCAATTCTGGAAGTCATCATGTGTCATGGCTCCCTTAATGTCCTGAACTGATTCAAAGCATTTTTTTTTTTTTATTACTTATTTGGAGATGGTCCCATTATGTTGTCCAGGCTGGCCTCACTTTTGGTTATCTTGCATCAGCCACTAAAGAGCTGAGAACCTGGTTCTCATGAACATTTTGACTTTGGGGAAGAACGAGTGGTCCCATGGTGACAGTTCCAGTAAATAAGGTAGATGTAAATGCAGTGTCATGGTTTTAAAACCTGCCTATCCATTTGATGGCATTTGGAATACACATTGTATTTTTGGTATCATCTTATAATAATAGACTCTTCTAGACCTGATTGAGAGAGTGGCAAGAACACTGGAATAGGTGTTCTAAGTGAGAAAATATTCTGGAGAGGATTAGTAACAATATGCCTTTTGTTGTAATAGTTTTTTAAAATTTAAACACTATATACTTTTATCACCCCTTATAAAACCTAGAATAGTTTATGTATACGTGCTTGTAATTTCAGCTACTTAGGTTGAGCAAGAGGATTTCAAGTTCAAGGCCCATCTCCAAAAGGACTGGGGATGCAGCTTAGTGATAAGAGTGCTTGCCTAGCATGAATGAGGCACTTGGTTTGATTGTCAGTACCAAAACAAACCCCACAAAAAAATCCCTAGAAACAGATAACATCTTGCGAAGTGCTCTAATGAGAGTGGGGAGGGCCAATAGGTCCAGCAGGTTGCTTCACTGAAAGTTTTCTGTTTTCCTTAAATACGGACCATTTCAACTTAAGAGGTCATATCTGCCTAAGAAAATGAACATGCAGAAAATTACAGTAGAAAGCTGACATATCCAATTTCTGTGTAAGCTATAAACATTTTTGAGAAAAATCATAATTTTTATACTCTTAAGAATACCATCCATAGGTTGAGTTTTAATGGGAACAGAAGATTTAAAATTCTTTCCGTGGGAAGTCTTGAGATGTCAGGAGATTGACTTGAGTTTCAGTTGAGGTGGCTTAATTCTAAAATAAAGAAAATATAGTTAGATTCTGTGCTAACAGTCTTGTTGCATAAACAAAACTGATAACTGTACTATGTAAAGAACATGTTACTAGAAAGCTCATCTCATGCTAGTCTCACATCTAGGGATCAGTAGTCAAATACTTGTAAGCTATAGTGCTGTGCTGTGTATATTGCATTTCCACTTTGTCCCATACTTGAAGACAGATCACCGGAATATGCACTGTACAGAGTAGGAAGCACTAACAAAAGTCAGCAAACATCATTTAATGTTTTAATATTGAGAGTATATGGAGCACTTTTATTTTGTAAACACTTTTTTTTTTTTTTTTTTTGTGGGACCAGGGTTCAAACTCACAACCTTGCACTTGCCAGGCAGGCACTTGTGCCATGGAGCTATCTCCCTGGCCCCTGTAAACACTTTTATAAAAGCTTTTACTCTGTAGTAGTTTATCACAATCAGCAAAAAAGGGTTAAGATTGACTAACGCTGCTTACTTGCTTGATTTATTTATTTGGTACTAGGAATCAAACTCAAGACCCTTGTATTTGCCAGGTGGGCATAATATCTTAAAATGCAAATTACAAAGTTGAGAATTAGAGCTTTCTCAGCATTTTTCTGTTTCTGATTAACCAGAATTTGCATACTATGTTCCAAATTATGATACCAGATACAGATGGGAATAAAACATAGCTGACTTTGAGGACCACTGTTCATGGTAATTTCTATCAGAATAGCCAAGTGTGGCCAAAAGAAGATCAATGGAAAAAAAAAGAAAAACAATCTCATGAAAAAGAGTTTTTGTAAAAAGTTTGAAAATGCCGCACACAAAAAAATTGACATTCTTTGCTAAAGGCCTGAGCTTTAGCAAAAGGTACAAGATGTCAAAGTCATTGTGCTAGAATAGAAGAATGTTCACAATTGAGATAAACTGATACAATGTCCTTAAGCCTAGGCATAAACCTTACTAGACAAGGACTTTAAAATACCTATCTCAAACATGCTCAAAGAGCTACAGGGAAATAGTAAATGTGAAAAGTCAGTAAACAGGAGACAAATGAAAACCTCACTAGAGGTGTTCAGAAACAGGTGCAAAGGAAAAAGAAGAAAAAGAGCAAACTTGGAAGATAGGGACAATCAAATGCAGAAACAAAGCAGAAGCAAGAAAAAGAACAATGCATAGAGGACTGGGATACCGGCCATGTCTCACACATACACTTTTCATGTTTCTAGAGACCATGCTCAGATAACTTTTACTTCTTAATGGCCCTAGACCACAAGGATACTGATGCTACTACATGCTAGGCAAGTACTCTGCCACTGAGCTATACCCTTAACCTTGTCAGTCTCTTAGAAATCAAGGGTTTATTATGGGTTTGTGCAGTTGCATACTGCTTGGCAACATGACTTGTTATTGTACAAGTGGAGTATATTTACACAAGTAATTATGACATTGGTTTAATCACACTGTAAGGTCTGAGATACTGTGCATGACTACATAGGAAAGCCAACACATGTACAGTCCTGTATGAATACTGTCTCCCTTAGTGTGACCCCAGTGAACTGCAGCAGTATTATGATTGTACACTTGAGCAGATGGGACTAATTCCTGTATATTTTCCTATAGAATTGTGCATAACCTTAATATTTCTAGAATGCAAGGATGGTTCAAGGTCAGCCTCCAATAAAATTTAGTGCCCCCTTGTGATTAAAAACATTTTTAAAAAACCCAAAATTTACATGAACACAATAAAAGGCCTACTGAAAAATCCTATAGCAGTGAAAGGCTGAAAGTTTGTTTTGGCTTTTTTGGAAAGCAGGGTTTTATTAAGTTGTTGAGACTGCCACCTCACCCTCCCCATGTTGGGATTGCAGCCAAGTGCCCCCATGCTTGGTCTATATGCTCTTACATATAGAAAACTTAACAGCCATGAAAAGATTGTTTTAGCCAGTAAGTGAATTCACTAAAACAACAGGATACAAAGATAAAATCTAACATTTCTATATACTAATGAACAAGCTAAAAAGAAAATGGTGAGAATTCTATTTTTGTATAGTACTGAGCATAAATGTAGGAGTTAACAGAGAAAACCTACACATAGTGAAAACTGCAAAACAAGTGAAAGAGGTTAAAGATGACAAATACATGTAAGTTGTCAATTCTAATGAAAGTTACCTACAGATTGAGTATAGTTGCTCAAAATCCCAATGATTTTTCTTTTGAAGAAATACAAAACATCTTGAAGATGAGATATAATTTGAAAGGACCTTAGACAATCTTGAATAACAAACTGGAAAATTCAATCCTGATTTCTGATCTCATTCTTTCAGACAAAAAAACCAGTAGAATAAAATAGCCTAGAAAAGAAACCTTGCTATAAGAATTTTCACGAGAATACATAGGTTATTTTCAATAAGGAAACGACAGTCAATATAAAATAAATGAAGCTAGGCAAATAAGATAGTCATGTGCCTGGCAGGATGGCTCAGTGGTCTAAAGCGCCTGCTTAGGAAAACTTAGGCAGCTGCAGGGACTGTGGTTCGATCCCTGGCACCACATGTTGTGCCAGCCCTGACCTCAGGGCAGGCTGAGCCAGCCAGAAAAATAAATAAAAGTTCTGAAACAAGAAAAAAAAAATTCTTAAAAAAAAAAAAAAAAATAGTCGTGCTAATGAATCAAGTTAGGACATAACCTAATAGCATATATCAAGAATAATAAGATGGGTCAAAAATGTAAATAACAAGCACTAAAACTCAAACTTCTAGCAGAAAATGGAAAATTAGGGGCTGGGGAGATAGTTTGGCAGTCTAAGCACCTGTCTGTCAAGTGCAAGGACTGGGTTTAATCGCCAGTATCATTTGTGGAGCCAGCCCTAGAACCTTGGGTGTGCTCTGCCAGCAATAGTGTTGAGTTACCAAAACTGGTAACTTGCCGGGCGTGGTGGCTCACGCCTGTAATCCCAGCACTTGGGAGGCTGAGGCAGGAGGATTGGTGCGAGTTCGAGACCAGCCTGGGCTACAAAAGTGAGCGCAGGACCAGCCTCAACTCCATAGCGAGACCCTGTCTCAAAAAGACAAAAAAAAAAAAAAAAAAAAAAAAAAAAAAAAAAAAACAAAACTGTGGTAACTCACACTATAATCCCAGATCTAGGGAGGCTGAGACAGGATGACCACTACAAATCCAAGCTTCATGGTAAGAACCTGTATCAAAATATTTTTTTAAAAAATTAAAATGGGAAAGTAAGATACTGGATTTGGTACTGATTTCTTGGATTTAACACCAAGTTTGCAGACAACAAAAGTAGACCAAACTGGACTTCATCAAAACTAAGTTTTGTGTATGAGAGGATACTATAATAATAGCCTCAAAAGGCAGTCCTCAGAATGGAGCAAAATATTTGCAGTTCATATATAAGGATTTAACATCTGGAAGATATACAGAACAAAAGTAACAGCAACAGAAAGCCTGATTTAAAAAATGGCAAAGGACTTAGAACTCCAGAAAACATACACATACCTCTGGCTACTGAGTACATGAAGGATGACCAACAGAAAATGCAAATCAAAACCACAATGAAACAGTACCTTTCTGTAACCTCCCATACAAATACTGGCAAACAGGAAGAAATTTCCACTCCTGAGCATTGCTGGTGGAACTGTAAAGTGGTACAGGTGCATGGCACACATGATAGTTTTTAAGCGAAATATGAAATTGCCATTTAATCACATGACTTCCTATTCCAGTATTTAAAAATAAAGCAGAAGCCCACTATATATTTGTACACTGCACTGCAGCAGTGTCTGGAAATAAGTGCTTATTTGAAGAAAAAAGTGCAATATATCTGTACAGATGACTGTTACTTGGCCATTCAGTGGAATTGAATTCTGATGTACATGTGGGTGAGCCTCGAGGGCATTATGTTAAATGGAAGGAACTACAATAGGGCAATATGAAGCCCCTTCTATTAAGCTCAATAATAGTACAATTCACAACCAAAAATCTGACTACTTTCTGTTGGTGTTGGGGTTAAGAGTAGAGGTTGTTTGCAATATACAAAGATTTCAATAGAGCATTATGAAAAAGCTCTGGAGATTTAACAGCATTGCCACTCACAAAGTGAGTGCACCTCATTAAACTTAGTTAAAACTAAGTCTTAATATTTTTCCACAATAAAAGTATTTTTAGAACTGAAAAAATATGTCCTAGCTTTTTTTTTTTTACCCCTGCCACAAGAAGAGGAACTCTTAATTGTATGTTGCTAAGTGGAAAAAGTAAATACAGTTGTTGTTTGGGTTAGAAGAATAAGTAGCACAAGATTTTTAGGGCATTGGAATTGTTATATATGATACTATAATAGTGGATAATGTCACATGCACTTGCCAAGTCCATAAGTTGCATTCAAAAAAGAAACGAGCTAATGAGTGCTCTTTGATCTGGTGTATGTGTTGAATGAGAAAAGCTTGAGGGAGGGGAACACTTGGGAACTCTGCTCTCTGCTCCTCAGTGGGGCCATGTCTGGATAGACCTAAGTGGAAAACATCCTTAAGTAATAAATGCACACCCCAACTACCAAATGTCATAGTGTAGCCACATGGCACAGAAGCCGTCAGCATCTGCTCCAGCTCATGTAACTAAAGTAGAATGTAGTCTTCTGGCCAGCATCACATGATTGCATCTTACACTGTTAACAGGAAAGTCAGAATTCAGAGTGCAGTTTCTAATGAGTGCATACCACCCTTGTACCACTGCAAAGTAGAAAAATCAAATTGGAACAGCTATTAAGTTAAAATAAACTGGGGGCTCTAAATCTAACTCTTCTCGCCTTTCGGCCAGAACCGTCATGTTCCAGTAATTTGTCAAAATGACTTACACAAAGGGCAAGAGGAGGGGAGCCCGTTATATGTTCTCCAGGCCCTTTAGAAAACATGGGGTGGTTCCTTTGGCCATATACATGCGAGTCTACAAAAAGGGTGACATTGTAGACATCAAGGGAATGGGTACTGTGCAAAAAGGAATGCCTCACAAATGTTACCATGGCAAAACAGGAAGAGTCTACAATGTTACCCAGCACGCTGTTTGCATTGTTGTAAACAACCAAGTTAAGGGCAAGATACTTGCCAAGAGGATTAATGTACGTATTGAGCATATTAAACATTCAAAAAGTCGTGATAGCTTCCTGAAACGTGTCAAGGAAAATGATCAGAAAAAGAAGCCAAAGAGAAAGGTACTTGGGTTCAACTGAAGCGCCAGCCTGCCCCTCCCAGAGAAGCGCACTTTGTGAGGATCAATGGGAAGGAACCTGAGTTGTTGGAACCTATTCCCTATGAATTCATGGCATAAACTGGGATGTAGTTCTGCCATTCACCACCTAATTGACAGCTTAAGTGTTCTAGGTGCTGTATAAAAATAAAATTGCCCTGTGTTTTAAGGGTGATTTTCTTAGTTGAAGAGGTATGTGGTGCCTTCTTACCTCAAACATATCTCAGCAGATTTTCACTGTAGTAATTGTGTCTAGTCTTTACTCTTCAGTGTTTTCTTGCTGAAAAGTATTGCTGAGATATTGTGCAGGTATATACCCAATTATTTATAAAATACTTATATTGGCTTGAAGATCTTGTAAATCACCATTGGGAAAAGATGTATCCAAATAAATGGAAGTCACTTAAGAAACAAATGTAAGCCCATTTCAGTTAAATAAATTGTTTAAAGCCAAAAAAAAAAAAAAAAAAAACTAACTCTTCTCAAACTGAAGCCTTTAAAAAAAATTACACAAGAGCTTTTTCATTTTATCTTCTCTGTCTTGATAGCTCGCACCTGTATTTGTCACAAAGAAGGTAGGCATGAGTGGATAAAAGCCTGAAACACCAGGGACAGATCCATCTCTGACTACCCATCCTTCATGAACAAAGCATGTGCCCAAAAGCCATTGCATTCACCAGTTCTGGAAGAAAATGTGATTAGGGATGGCCTTTGGCCAACTTTTGTTCCTCTTCTACTTCAACTCTTTTATCACCCTGAGATTGGAACACCACCCTCCCAGGCAAGTGTTTTCACATAAAGTTCTTTTTCTGTTTAGCAGTGGGAAATTACTCTGACCTAACCAATTCCTCATGTTTTCCCCAAAAGATGAACACTGTGTTCTCTAAAATCATGCAGTAAAAACTGAGATCAGGAAAACAGGGTGGGAGTTTAATAGAATAACAATCCTAAATATTTCCACTATTACTCTCTGGTTTCCAAATTTAAAATTTGAGGTTTAGGCTTGTTTGAGATACTGATCTTTGAAATTAGTTTCATTATATCCTTATTTAAGAAGACCATTTTATCAGTATTAAAATGTACCTTTCAATATGAAATCTGCCCCTTTTTTCCCTAATACCCAGTGAAATGGTTACATAGTTGTTATATCTGTACTTGGAAGCTTTTGAAACAGCTTAAAGAAGCATCAGCTGAGATGTTTTTCGAAGCCCTACACAAAACTCTAGTTGCATTGAAAGGATTTACATCTTTTTCCTAAGATTATCTTGTATCTTTAAGGCTTTCTTTCCAAGCTATGGGCAGGTTTGCCCTTGAAATTTCACCACAATCACCTACATGGAGGGATAGACCTACGGTCACTCCCTACTCCCTGGGTAGCATCAGTGCCCTCCTTGTGGACACATGTGCATCTGTCAGCAGAAGAGGCTGCCTTATGGTGCAGTATTTTTGTTTTTAGTACAAGTCTCCAAGGTCTCACTATGTAGATTGGATTGATAGTGATCCTCCTGTTTACAGCCTCCCAAATGCTGGGATTACAGGTGCGTGCCACTTTGCCCAGTTTCAGTAAGACCTGGGGTCTTGGCCAGGCATGGCCAGCCCAGGGATTGAACCCCGACCCCTGTGTCTGCCCAAGCAAGCACTTCATGGAGCAGTGTTTACCAGTCTTTTGTTGAAATAATTAATGTTTTTAATTTGTTTTACCTTATGGTATTTCACTTTCTGCCTTTGGTAGATGAAGGCATGCTGTGGTTCACATGGACATTTCTTCAGTATCCTCCATGACCTGTGGGAAATAATTTGGAAATAAGCTGTTCTTTTGATTTCTCTTCATCTACACATCTTGCACTGTCATTCTGTACACAAACATAAGCCCAAGCTTTTGGCTATAATAGAGGATATAGTGATTGCTTAGACTAGCTAACATTTCTAGCCCTTGCTGTCCTCCATCCTTCCTCAGCAGAACTGTGTTCTAGTCCTCACAAGTTCCCTGCCACTGCCATTCCTTCCTGCTTACCCAAAGTTCTAACAAGCCTGGTGAGCTTTCTGAGATACATAAATCAGGGCTGGTTGAGTGACAGAGTGCTAGAATTAGTAACAACAAGAAAATACTCAAACACCAGGAATATGAAGTGATGTGACCAACTAAAGTTTCAGGTGGATGAAGATTCCTCTAACCATTGAGTACTGAGGCTCTTTCCTTGCTGATGTGTAAGTTTTTGTATTTAAATATTTGTTCTACACCTTTAAGATTCATGATTTTATGCTTAGCCTCTCATTGTAGAATGAGATTAGTACATCTGCTTTACATGGTTCTCAAGATTGATGGATTTGAAATATCAATCCCACTGCCTGATATATACAGGCACATAATGTTCATGACTTTAGCTTTACTCTGCTTTTTACTTGTATTTTTGACATGAATGCATTTTTAGTAGGGAGGTAAGAGACACATAGCATGCCTTTAATCGTAGCACTTTAGGAGGCTGAAGCAGGAAGACGAAGTTCTAGCCTATCTTGGGCCACTCAGTGACTTAGCAAGACTGTCTCAAAAAAATAAAGGGCTGAGGAAGTCTTTTCAATACGAAGTTCCTAGGTTCAAATCCTCGGCTCTACCCCTCTGCCGCCTCTTCCCTACCAAAGAAAAACGGAGAAGAGAAACAATGTAAATGTGTGCTAGGACTTTAAATGTAGGTTCTCTTAATGGACAAGTTGGGAAGATTACTTGGTAATTTGAGAGAGTAGTACACAAAGTGACATGAACATATCAGAGCAGCTGATAAACTGAAGCACCGCTTTATGTTATGGTGGTAGCAGGAGCACTCTTGGTGAAGGACCATTTGAATATGTTTTATCATGTATGATTATGTTGATTTTCATAATTATAAGCTAATATTGTTAAGTACTAATCCATTTTCTTCAGCTAATATGCCAGTTTTCATGACATCATGGCACATTTTGATAGAAGATATTCCTCTTTTTACTTAGCTTGAGGACTGACTGAAATGTTTGGTTAAGTGAGTTAAGCCCAATACTTAAACTTTACCCTGGTTTCTAACTGTATGACATCTTCTTTCCTCCATTAAAAAAAATTATCCAGATATATTGATATACACATCTAATCTCAGCACTCTTGTGAGAGTGAGGCACAAAGATCAGAAGTTTGAGCTGGGCTTGGGCAGCTTAGATGTCTTTGCTGTCTCAAAGATGTTTCAAAAATCGCTAGAGTGTAGCTCAGTGTGAAGACCCTGGGCTTTGTTCCTAGTACCAAAAATTATTAAGTCCCCAAATTCTTTCTCCAGTTTAACTAAAATATACTTTCATGGAAAGTCTGTAAGGTCATTTCCTATATTTTTTACAAATGCGTCCTTACAAACAGAAAGAGGTCAAAGGGACCGGGGTTCAAACTCATGACCTTGCACTTGCCAGGCAGGCACTTGTGCCATGGAGCTATCTCCCCAGCCCCAATTTTATATGAATATGATTTCTAAAAAATAACAGTATTACCATCTCATCAAACATTTTGAGAGGAGAAAAATCAAGATAAATGCTACTGAATTATAAGCACAGATTCTTGTGCATTCCAGGCCTTGTGGCAGGACACTACTCCCTATCAGGTTACACACAGAGTTCCTTTCTGTATTAAACTTCCCAATTAACATGATCATGAAAGATTTTCAGTGCTTTTTGAGAATTTCTTCACTGAGTATTTTGCCATCAAACACTTCACAAATTAATGTGCTCTAGATGTTATTACAAATAAAGACCAGCAAACTTCCAAAACCATAAAAATACATGCTTCTAGCTCAGTTATAAAGTACAAATTATCTCAGCCTTTTGATAATGTAAGTGACCACTCTGAGCACATTAAAAATTCAGTGCATCATCTGAGAGCTTTAGTTAGTATGACATCTCTATCAGTCTGGTTGGCTTATACTTGTGGTGAACAAAATTTTGAAGTTCAGTGGAAGTAAAATAATAATATTATATGCTACCATCACCAGTACCTCTCCAGAATACTGCATCGTTCCAGAGTAAAGCTGTTGTACCTATTAAGTAATAATCCCATTATTCTCACCTCAGCCCCTGGTTATCACTGTTTTGTTTTCTGTCTTCATGCATTTGGTATTCTATTTTTTAGAAAAATAAAACAGAATAAAAAAGTAATCATACGGTATTTGTCTTGTGTGTGGCATATTTCACATAGTGTAATGTCTCCAGGGTTCAGATATGTTGTATATGGGGGGAAATCATACAGTTTGAGGCTTTCAACTTGCTCTGCTTCATAATTTTCACTATTATAGCACTTTTGTATTTCCAGATGAATTTTATTTATTTTATTTTATTGTTTTTTTCTTGTTTCAGAACTTTTGTTTGTTTGTTTATTTATTTTTATGGCCGGCTCAGCCTGCCCTGAGGGCAGGGCTGGCGCAGCATGTGGTGCTGGGGATCGAACCACGGTCTCTTCAGCCACCTAAGCTTTCCTAAGCAGGTGCTTTAGACCACTGAGCCATCCTGCTGGGCCCTCCAGATGAATTTTAGAATCACTTTGCCACAGAAACACCTGTTAGGATTCTGACTGGGATGGCACTGCTTTTGAGGAGACCTGACATCTTTGTGATTCTGAACTTTCCAAACCCATACACGGAACATATCTCCATTTAGTCAATCTTCATTTCTCAGTAGTGCTTTACACATCTTTTGGTAGCTGTATTTCTATGTACTAATTGCAAATGGTACAGTTTTTTTCATTTTCCATATCCACTTGTTACTGATATAGAAAATGATTTTGATTTTTTATTTTACTTTTTTAAATTTTAGGGACTATTTTAGATTTAACGTTCTGCCCATGGCAGCCAGAAAGATTGATGCCTATCTCATTATGTAAAAAGTTTAGTTCATCTCTAGGAGTCATCAAAGTTTTAACAGTTTCAGTATTGCTGAAAAGTTCAAGTTCAGCCATGTGGCATATATCTGTAATCTTAGTACTCAGGAGGCAGGGGCAAGAGGATCACTGTAAGTTTGAGGCCAGCTTGGACTATATAGTGAGTACAATGAAATCTGAACCACATAGCAAGACCCTGTCTCAAGAAAAAACAGTCCTAAGTCTGAAGTTTCTTCTGAGACTCAGGGCAAACTGTTTGCGTTCCTGTGAAAAACCCAAAAGGAAGTTTAGTACTTCCAGTATACTATGGCACAGAGTAAACAATCCTATTCCAAAAATGTAGAGACAAAAAAAAAATGTAGAGACAAGATATAAAAAGGAATCACACCAAATAAGACCAAAGCCTTAGAGGCACAAATATTAAATCCTGTAGCTCCATGTCTAGCACATAGGACAAATTTTGGCAAAATGTGAATGTCAAAAGGTTCAAGGTGCCCCATTCATGGCATTGCAGTTCATGACCATTATTGGCATGGGACTGGCTGTACTCACTGCCTGGAACTTTCCTTAGCAGATGTTTCACATTCCTTGCATTTCTAACTTCCTGGAGTTTCCATTGCATTTTGGCTTCACTCTCACAGCTTCATTCACTGTTTTCTCAGGTTTTATTCCCCCAGAAATCTGAGTGGAAGCTTCCATGACTCCATAATTCTCATACTCTGTATACCTGTGGGTCAATCCTCTGGAATTGTACAGAGCACAACTTACTGGGTGTTCTCCAGCAGTCCTGTCCCAATCCCTTGAGGCTCTCTTCAGTCTTCTACTGTAGAAGTTGTGATATGGCATTGTGATTTGTCTTCCTTGCCCTCAGATTCTGTGCTCCCAAAGCTGAGTTCTGCTCATCTTTGTATACTTAGGTTATAGCTCAGGGTATCAATGGATACTGAAGGACTTCAATAAACGTGTCACTGAGTTGAATTATCTTTTGAATACTTAAGATGAGTTCAGGAAGCAAAAACTGAGGGATATCATTTGATGATGGAGGGTTAAAGGGACCCAGGACTGAACATGGTAGCATACGACTATAATTCCAGCAACTCTGAAGGCTGAGGCAGGAGATTTCAAGTTTAGAAAATGATTTTTAAATGCCTGTATACTATGTCATATTGTTCAACTACTAATTAGCTATTATCATAGGATGCATTTTCCTTTTTCAGTTTTTTTTTTTTTTTTTTTTTTTTTTTAAGGGGGAAGAGTTTGTATGGAATAGTTATTTCTTCCTTGTGAGTTAGAAGTCACCAACTAAGCCATTTAGGCTTGGAATTGTCAATATGGGAAAGTTTCTATATGCACATTTCAGTTCTGTAATGGTTATGAGACTACTCAAGTTTTATCTTCCTGAGAGTGCTTTGGTCGCAACCCCAGCGGGGGTCAAATGACTAAAACACAGTGGTGGCCGAAAGCCATTCCAGATCATAACTGTAGCAAAATTACAGTTTTAAAGTAGCCTCCAAAATTATTTTTTTGGTTTGGGGTCACCACAACATGAGGAACTGTATTGCAGGGTCACGGCATTAGAAAAGTTGAGAACCACTGTTTTAGATACACACAATGAACACATTCATCATAAGAGAATTTGTACCTTAGCTGGCTGGCTAATTGATGATTATTTTTTTTTAAAGGGGAGGATCTACAGGGTGTTTAGGGTCTCTCTACTAGATCAGACTCACAGTAATCCACCCGTTTACAACTGCCCAGGAGCTGTAAATAGCTCTTGAGACTGGGCATGAAGGCTGAGGCAGGAGATTGCAAGTTTAGAAAATGATTTTTAAATGCCTGTATACTATGTTATAATATTGTTCAACTACTAATTAGCTGTTATCATAGGATGTATTTCCTATGATACACACCACCACACCCAGTGTCAATTGTCCTCTCAGTGCACCCAAGGTGTGGGGCTGGCATGGCAGGATCTGGGGATTGAACCTCCAGCCCCTGTGCTTTAATCTGCTCAGCTATTTGGCTGGCCCTTGATTTTTTTTTTTTTTTTTTTTTTAATGTATTTAGTACAGGGTCTCACTAGGCAACTCAGACTCATAGCGCTCCTCCTGTCTTCAGCCTCCCCAGTGCTGGGATTACAACCATGTGCCTCCACGCCCAGTCTCAGTGGCTGGTTTAGCCTGTCCAGGGATGGGGCCAGTATGGCATGTAGTGATTGATTTTTGAGACAAGGTTTCACTATCAAATTGAGGCTAGCCTTGAACTCACTTTGTAGCTCAGGCTGCTCTCAAACTCACAGCAATTCTCTTGCCTCAGCCTTCCAAGTGCCAAGGTTACAGGTGTGCACCACCATACCTGGCTTGTACCTGGGAATTATATATCTTAGTTCCTTTTTTTCCCCATTCCTCTACTCTACCTTCAACCCCACTTCCCCTCCTTATTCACAAAGGCTTTGCTTCCTTTTTCCCTCCCTTTTCCCTTTTCCCTTCAATTGTGCCTCTTCTCATCAAATCTTTTCTTCCTGTTTTGCACTATCTGTTACACATTTTGAGCCTTTTTTACACTTTCAATTTCTCACACTAGAGGCAAAATGCATTATTTTTCATATGTCTGATTTATGTCACTTAGGAGTATGGTCTCAAGATGTAACCATTTAACTAGAAATATCTCAATTTTATCCTTTATGCCCAACTAGGACCTCACTGTATTAAAAAAAATTACCTTCTTTATCAATTAAAGTTTATGGGAATTTGGGTTCTTTCTAAGACTTCTGGTTTGCTGCTATAAAGATGAGTGTATATACATCACTGGTATGTTTTCAGTTATTTTAGGAAAACACCAAGGAGGTGAATAGCTGGGTTAAATGGCACCTGTAACTGTAGCTTTTTTTTTGAGACAGGGTCTTGCTATACAGTTCAGGCTGGCCTTGAGCTCATTTTTGTAGCCCAGGGTGATCTTGAACTCACCAATCCTCCAGCCTCATCTCAAGTGCTGGGATTATAGCTATGCACCACCATAACTGGCTTAGCTGTAGCTTTTTGAAAAAATCTCCCCACTGATTTTCCCAGTGGTTGCACTAGTCTGCACATTCACCATCAGTAAAATAGTGAAAAAGAGTTTCTCTTGCCTCATAGCCTTTTCTACATTTGTTGGTTTCTTGATAATAACCATTCTTCTGGAGATGGAATCTCAATGTTGTTTTAATTTGCATTTTTCAAATGACTGGTGATGTTGAACATTTTTTTTATAAAATTATTTGCTCTTTGTGTATCTTCATCTGAGAACTGTGTACTCACTTCAGATGCCCATTTTTGGACTGGGTCTTTAAATGGGAGGAGGTAGGATGTTTCTGATTTCTGCTAATGATACAGCTCAGCAGTATGGCACCTGCTTAGCAAGTGCAAAGTTCCAAGTTTGATTCCTAATACTAAAAATATCTAGATACTAATCCTTTGAAAAACAGCTGGCAAAATAACTTCCCACTCTTATCCATTATCTCTTTACTCAGTTATTTCTTTTGCTCTGAAAAGAAAAAAAATTTTTGAACCAGGGATTCAACTCAGGCCCTTGCATTTGCCAGGCAAGCACTTATTCTACTGAGCTATCTCCCCGTCCCCTGCAAACATTTTTAAATGAAATTCCAATTGTTGATTCTTTATATTTCCATGCAGTGGGGGTTTGGTCATAAAGTCTTTATCTACATTTATGTCTTGAAGAATTCTACTTATGCTCTCTTCCAGCAGATTTAGAGTTTCTGTCATAATATTTAGATCTTTCATTATTTGGATCTTGGTTTAGTGCATGGTGAGAAATATGGGCCTAATTTTAGTCTTTGGGATGTGGAAAGCCAGTTTTTGAAGCACCAGTTTTTAAAGAGGCTATCTTTCTCCCAGTGAAAGTGTTTGGCCCCTTTATCAAAGATAAGGTATCTGCATATGTTTGGAATTCTTTCTTCAAAATTGTTCCATTGATACTCAGATCTGTTTTTGTTTGTCGGTTGATTTTCTAGTACCATGCTATTTTGGTTTTTTTTTTTATCACAGTAGCTTTGTAGCATAAGTTCCAAGTCAAGAATCATAATGTGCCCTGCCTTGCCTTTGTTGCCAAGAACTGCTATTGTTTTCCTAGGTTTCTTCTGGTTCCCAATGAATTTTAGGGTAGCCTTTTCTAATTCTGTGAGGTATGTTACTAATATTTTAATCAAGAGTGCATTAAATCTGTGTAACAATTTTGAGAGTATTTACATTTTCCCTGTGTTGCTTCTTCCTACTCAAGAGCAAAGGATATCTTTCCATATTCTGATATTTTCTTCTCTGTCCTTTTCCAGGATACTGGAGTTTTCAACATAAAGATCTTTAATTTTATTGGATTGATTCCTAATTGTGAAAGGCACTGTTTTATCTAATTTGTCTCTTACTGAGTTCACTATTGTGTACAGGAATGCTATTCATTTTTGTGCATTGATTTTGTATCCCATTGCATTGCTGAATTTGCTTATTAAATCTAGAAGTCTTTTAGTGGGGTTTTTTAGGTCTGATATGCAAATAATGTCACCTGCAAATAGTAATGCTTTAACTTCTTTCTTTCCTAGTTTTATTCCTTTCATTTCTCATGTCTAAATGCACCAAATAATGTTTCCAAGAGAATGTTAAATAGGAGTGGTGATAATGGACATCCTTTTTTTATTCTTGATTTTAGAGTGAAAGCTTTCAGTTTTAGACAATTTAGTATGATGCTGGCTACTTATTTATCATAGATAGCTTTTATCAGATTGAGATAAGGACCATCTATTCCAATTTTCTGTAGGTTTTTTTTTTTTTATCATGAATAGGTGTTAGACTTTTTCAAATGTATTTGAGATAATCAAGTGATTTTTGTCCTTAGCTTTGTTGACATAGGGTATAATATTTATTGATTTGCATCTGTTGAACTACACCAGCACCATCGGGATGAAACCTACTTGTTCATTGTATATAATCTGCTTGGCGATCTGCTACTATCTTTTTGCCAGTATTTTATTCAGGATTTTTGCATCTATGTTAATTAGGGATGTTGGCCTGTAGTTTCCTTTTTTGATAGGCTTTTTCTCTGGTTTCTGTATCAGGGTAATGCTTGCTTCCAGAATAAGTTTGAGAGGATTGCTCTCACTTTGGTTTCATGACAGAGTTTGAGAAGCAGCAATATTAATTGATTCTAATTTCTTGTAGTTTTCAGCAGTAAATCAATCAAGACCTTGGATTTTCTTTAATAAGTTTTTAATTACATCTTTAATTTTGTTGACTGACTTGGGTTAGAATTTTTATATCTTGACTCAGCTTTGATAATTGAATTTATCTAGGAATTTATCCATATCTTTTGTGTTTTCAATCTTACTAGAATATGATGTATTAATGATCTTCTGTTGTTATTTCACTTTTTTCATCCTGAATTCATAGATTTAAGTCTTTATTTTGAAAAGGTTAAGGGTTTATCAATTTTATTTCATTTTTCATAACTCAAATTTGATTTTTTTTTTTTTTTTTTTTTTGTCTTTTTGAAACAAGGTCACACTATGCAGTTCAGGCTGGCCTTGAACTCACTTTTTAGCCCAGTATGGTCTTGAACTTGCACTGATCTTCTTGCCTCAGCCTCCCAAGCGCTGGGATTACAGGTGTGTGCCACCATGTCCAGCTTCAACTGCATTAATTTCTGTTCCAATGTTTATGATCTTTCTTGCATAAGCTTTGGGCTTAACTTGTACTTTTTTTCCTAGATGTGTAAGGTTTAAGATTAGGATGCTTGATGCTGTGCCTGGTGGTGCATGCCTGCAGAGCATTTTCTTTATATTGTTTGTTTAGGGTAGGCTAAAGGATAACATACTTTTAAAAGCTGAGGGTAATGGCCTATGCCTGTAATATCAGCACTTGTGAGGCTGAGGCAGTAAGATCACAGCAAGTTGAAGGCCAACCTGGAGTACAAAGTGAGTTCAAGTCCAGCTTAAACTATATAGTAAAACCCTGTCTCAACCCCCCCACCAAAAAAAAAATTAGATTGTTTGAGCTCATTTTGCCTGATGTGAGAATTCACTGCTGTAAATTTCATTCATAACATTGCTTCCATTGTGTCCCATAAGTTCTACTATGTTGTACTAGCATTATCATTTAATTGTAAAAACTAATTTCTTTAATTTCATCTGTGATTCATTGGCTGTTCAGAAAGGTGTTAATTTTCATTTGTTTATGGAATTTTTATAGTTTCTTTTGTCATCAATTTCCAATTTTATTGCACTATGACCTAATAATATAAATGGGACAATTTCAATTTCTTTGCATTTACTTGAGCATGTTCTTAAGGCAGTATGTAGTCTATTTTGGAGAATATTACACGTGCAGCTGAGAAAAATGTATGTTCTGATTTTGCAGGGTGGAATACTCTATAGATATCTACAAATCTATTTGTTCACAGGTTTGGTTCAGTTCTGATATTTCTTTGATTTCTTTAGTTGTAAATTTGTGACAGGAGGATATTAAGATCCATCAATACAACTTTGTCAGTACTTATTTTCACTTTTCATGTTTGATAATATTTGTTTTATATAGTTGAGTGTGCTTGTATTTAGTGTATATATATTTATGATTGTTATTTCTTCTGCTTGAGTTTGCCCTGAACAAGTATGTGCAGACCTTCTTTGTCTCTTCTGATCAGTCTTGGCTTGAAGTTCACTTGGTCTGTACATGCAATAGTTAACCTTTTTTTCTAGGTTCCTGTCCATGAAGTACTGTTTTTTTTCAGTACCATGGATTCATGAAGTATTGTTTTCCATCCTTTGACTTTCAGTCTATGAATTTCTTTTTGAGGTAAATATGTTTCTTGTGTGTAGCATCTTGTTTCTTGATCCATTGGCTATTTTTTTTTTTTTTTTTTAGAATTTTTTTTCTTGTTGCAGAACTTTTGTTTATTTATTTTTATGGCCGGCTCAGCCTGCCCTGAGGGCAGGGCCGGCACAGCATGTGATGCCAGGGATTGAACCGCGGTCCCTGAAGCCACCTAAGCTTTCCTAAGCAGGCGCTTTAGACCACTAAGCCATCCTGCCGGGCCCCTGCTAGTCTTTTTTTTCTGATTGGTGAATGTGGACCATTTATATTGATGATTATAGCTGATATGTATTGGTTTATCCTTGTAATATTTCTCTGTTGTTGGTTTCTTGTCCTTTTCTCTCTGTGTAATTCTTTGGTTTTGCTTCTATGTCTCACAATTTTTTGTTTTTAAAAATTTTACTATTTTTTCTTTGTTGCTTGCAAATTGCTTATGGCTGGTGCTTTATCACTAGTATAGATGGTTCCCAGGTGTTATGGTTTATGTCTAGTTGTCCCCCCCCCAAAGCCTCATGCAGTCATGGGTGTGGACTTCTACAGATTGAGACTTGACTCATATGTCATAAGATTGAGACTTAAATCATGATTCCTGGGATTATGTGTTTTAAGTACTTCTGGGATTACTAAGGCAGATAAGCTGAGGTGGAGAGCCTGAATGTAATATAAAGAGAGACAGAGACACAGACTGAAGCTGTTACTGTCTGCTGCCCTGATTGGTTGGCTGCCTCTATCACCATATTGTTGCTGTTCTGCTGCCAGGAACTGCTGCTCTCTGTCCTGTTCCACTCAGCCTTGGGCCAGCTGAATATGGACTGAAACCTCCAGTAACTGTGAGCTAATAAACCTTTCCTTCCTTCATTTTTAGTGTTGGGTATTTGTCCCAGCAACGAGTAAAAAGTAACTAAGACACCAGGAAATGTCTATTCTTCAGATATGTTCCAGGTATAGATGGTTCTTGGCCTTCCTATGTTTCCCAAGATCCGACCTTCCCAATTTATTAGGGATGGGAAGTTTCTCTGTATTTGGCTCAGCACACAGTCCTTCAATGATGATGATTATGATCATAGACAATCACAACATTGTCATACAAGGGAGAACAAGGGATTATAAAAGGTATAATATACTGGCTAAAGTAGTATAATTACTACTACTACTACTACTAATAATAATAATATCATCATCATTAAGCACAGCCTGGAAATGGAAGCTGTGGTGACTATTAATTTGGTACCTTTAACTGTAGGGAGCAAGATCTTCAGCTATATAACATTCTACATAATTTTGGAAGTTGTAGCTGTGAGATTCGCCTCATCCTATATACAGCCAGCTCCTCCCAGCCCTTGCACAGCCTCCTCTGTTCCACAAATCTGGAGCATCCCTCTCCTCTTGCACCACTGGTGGCAGGGCAAGGAGAATGCTCTTTGCCAACTCATTCATTAAGAAGAGTTGTAACTTCCCACTTGCTGCCAAACTAACTTAAAACTGTTTAAGTTCCACATCCCTCTCACACTTCTAGGCGCATGGCAGGAGGGGTAGTGCTGTTCTACTCAATACCTTCACCACTGAGACTTTAGTTTCTACCCTTGTTGCTAGAGGTTAAAGGTTTCAGTTAGCTGCTATGGCAGAAGACAAAAAGGAAAACAAAAATTAGGAGCCCATAATGGAGAGAACAGCTTCCCAGTCCCTTGTCCCTTTGTGTGCCAGTAAAATTTATTGCCAGGCTACAATATATTCTTTCTGGAAGAAGGCAAAAGAGGTGAGGGGGCCTTATATCCCAAATTTATCTTGTGTGGATTGAGTGTGCCCTACTATTACAGTCTGTCAGCTTTTTGGGAATTTCTTAGAGTGGTAGTTCTTCTATGCTTTCGTTTTGTTTCATCTTTCTTTTCCTTTTATTTTGTATTTTTAGGGAAGGGTCTACAGGGTGTGCAGGGTCTCACTACTAGATTAGACTCAGTGATCCTCCTGTTTACAGCCTCCCAAGAGCTGGAATTACAGGTGTGCACCACCATATCCAGTCTCAATTGCTATCTCAGCACTCCCTGGGGACAGGGCCCACACAGCAGGCCTAAGGATTGATGTTTGTTTAATTTTCAAGTCTCTTACTTCAGATTGATTTTGGCATCAGGATATATGTACCCCCTTTCTTCCAACTACCTGTGTTTTGGCATATTTTCTCTGAGTAACCACAATGTGATTCTTCCTCTGTTTAACCATATTGAATCCTCTGTACTGAAGCTCTTTGAGGAAAATACCTGACTTATTCTTTTTTTTTCAGGACTGGGGTTCGAACTCATGACCTTGCACTTGCCAGGCAGGCACTTGCGCGCCACAGAGCTATCTCCCCAGCCCCATTTTTTTTCCTGACTTATTCTTGACATTGTCAGTGTATATCTATAGCTATATATACACACACATACATATATGTGTGTATATATGTATGTATGTATGTATGTATGTATTTTTAAAATTTATTTATTTGGCATGGGGTCTCACTACATAGTTCAGACTCCTATTGATCCTCCTGCCTCAGTCTCCCCAGCACTCATATTACAGGCATGTGCTACCATGCCATTTGAGGGCCAGTGCAATGTGCTAGGTTTTCTGGGCATGTGGTACTAGGGATAGAACTTGGGGCCTTGTGCTTGCCAAAGCAGGTGCTTAGGTCACCAAGCTATCTCCTTAGCCTATACTTTCATTTTTGTTCTAATCAGTAAGCTAAGAGATTTACAAATTTTAATGACCTCAGAGAGCCAGTTTTTGGGTCTAAAAATTTAGTTTTTGGATTGTCCTTTTTGTTTCCTATTTTACTGATTCCCATACTGGCCTTTATGTCCCTTCTTCTGATTACCTTGGAGTTTTCATAGGTTTTTCAGACATAAGATGAGAGCATTATTTTGAGAATACTTTTCTGATGTAGAAATTTACTGCTCTAAATTTACCTAGTTGCTGCTACTGCACCATGCTAAAAATTTTGTTAAGATGTGCTTTCATTTTCATTCAGTTCCAGAGGACCTTTGATTTTTTTTCTTTGTTACACATTTAGACGTTACTCAGTTTCCAAATATTTGAGGATTTTTCCAGGGACATTTCTATCACTGATTTAAATAAATCCATTATGGTCAGTGAAAACTTTATGTAAATTGAATCCTTTTTGAATGTACTGAGATTTATTATTATAAATCAGTATATTTTTATAATGATAAATACATGGGTGTATTCTATTGTTTAGGTAGGGGGATTTATGTATGCAGACTATGTTCAGTTCCTTGATATGACTATGTATTATTAAAATCTAGTTTTTTTTTTTGTTTTTTTGTTTTTTTTTTAATTTTTTTTATTATTTTTATTCTTGTTTGAGAACCTTTGTTTATTCACTCATTTCTATGGCTGGCTCAGCCCACCCCAAGGGCAGGGCTGACGCAGCATGTGGTGCCGGGGATCGAACCGCGGTCCCTGAAGCCGCACAAGCTTCCCCAAGCATGCGCTTTAGACCACTGAGCCATCCCGCAAGGCCCAAAATCTAGTTTTTTGTTTGTTTTGTTTTTTTGTATTGGGGATTGAACTCAGGACCTTGTACTTGCCAGGCAGGCACTCAAGCTACTAAGCTATCTCTCCACCTAAAATCTAGTATATCTTCATTTTTTTTAAAAAAAAAAACTACATATTCCTCCAATCTT
Organism: Myocastor coypus; assembly: GCA_004027025.1. Classification (NCBI taxonomy): domain Eukaryota; kingdom Metazoa; phylum Chordata; class Mammalia; order Rodentia; family Myocastoridae; genus Myocastor; species Myocastor coypus. Next base: position 18,239 of record PVJA010011695.1, on the reverse strand, counting down.
TAAAAGGAAGGTATTGGAATCTCTAATGATAATTGTGAGTTGGTCTCTTTTTTTCTTAGCACTCTATTAGTTTTTGTCTCACATATATTAAACTTCTTCAGAGAAACAGAACCAAGAGGATGTGTATATATTTATTCTATGAAACTAACAACTGCCCCTGTGGTACCAATGGCAAGTCTAAACTTGGATGGAGAGGTGCAGGATGGAGAGCAGAAGCCAAGTTACAGGCAGCCTACTGGGGAACAGGAAGTGGACTGGCTGCCAATCAAGTTGGAGTTTGCTAACAGATTTTCTTCTCTGTAGGAGAGTCAGCCTATTGTTCTGTTTAACATCTGAATGAATTTCAAGGTACTGATGTTTTTCATTTTTAAACAAATTTTCTACTTCTTTGAAGATGGGTTATCTTTTATTGAATATGAGACATTGTAAATTTCACCTATTGAGAACTGGATGATTTTTGTACTATTAAGCTCTGACCTGTGATGAAGTTACTTGGAAACAATTTATTTCTGGTCCCTTTGTGCTTTTAATTTTGTAAGATGTTCTGAAGCAGCTGTTAACATTGGTCTAGTTATCCCCACAACCACGAAACATCTATGTATGTATTCTCCCCTCTGCCCCATGAATAGTGAGGTTTTTAATTGGGAAGAAGTACTTTCTCTGGTGTGAGTACTGGGTGCCTTTAATCCTTTTACAGGTCTCTCAGGTCTGTATTCTCAACTCTGGTGTTCTGCCAAGCTCAGCCTGGGTACCAACCCTGTGCTGCAGCCTAGAAGTCTGTTAAAGTGATCTGCAGCTCACCTCCTATTTCCCATCTGTCAGGCTTATGGTCTTTTGCTGTCTAACGTCAATGTCCGAGTAAGAGGAACTAAGTCCAATATATGCTCTTCCATTTTAGTCAGAAGTAGAAGTTTCAAAACCATGTAAAAATACTTACTTGTCCACAAATTTCTCAAAGCTTTACTTATCCTTCAGGTAAGACTCCCTCCCAGTATATATACCAGTTTACTTCAGAATATTCTTGAAAACCAGTTCCTCATAGCTGTACAGTATGTTATAGCTAAAAACATGAGATAACCTTGATTTCTTTTAGAATATCATAATGCTAATAAGAGATTTATCTTTATCAGACATTGTGGCACATACATGTAATGCCAGCAAAATTAGGAGGCTGGGCAGGAGGACTGCCATGAATGAGTTTAAGACCAGCCAGAACTGCATAGAAAGATCCTGTCTAAAAAAAAAAAAAAAAAAACAAAAACAAAAAAAAACTCTGGGCTGGAAAAATAGATACAGTAGTTTAAAAGCCTGCCTGGCAAGTGCAAGGACCCGGGTTCTATCCCTTGTACCATATGCCATGACAGACATTGAAACCCAGTATGGTGGTGCAAACCTATAATCCCAGAACTGGGGAGGCTGAGACAGGAGGATCACTATGAGTCCAAACTGTGTATTTGATTTATACAAAATAAATAAACAGATTAAGAATAGTAATTAAAAATTTTTTTAAAAATTTAGATCTTTGTGTGAAAATGGTGCTGAAACACAATTCATGGGAAAAAAATGTAGGGTTAATGTCGACCAAATCCAAATCCTAATGTGAAACAAGAACCACATGAAGGATTTTAAGTATTTTGTTTTGAATGTACTCACTGTGGTGGGCACTGGTCCTGCTCATCTCCCCAAGGCTGACATCACACTGTACTGAGCTGGCTCTCTGGAAGTGACCCTTCCTGACAGTGCAGAGAAAGAAACACACAGATGGGAAAGGAGGCACTATATGGGTCACAAACAAAGGGTTTAACAAAATTTTGCTTTTGTTTGCAAACTCTACATCAGGTAACAAACACAACAGCAGTCTTCTTTCTAAAACAAAACACAAACATCTTGTACAAAATTGTAAAATTAAGTTTTTGAACTTAATGACTGTATCTGGAGGTTAATTTTATTGAAAAAACTGAAACTGTCAGTGCTGCTGTAAAACAGTACCATCTGGTCTAACAGATGATCCACCAGGAGAGGGGATCAACTGAGGGGACCCATGGCCCTTTTAAGATGGTCTAGCTGGAGTATCTTAGGGGAATAGGAAGCTGTTTCTGTGTTTTTTAAAGAGTTTCAAGGGCTGGGCACATAGCTCAGTTACATAAATACCTGCGTGGCATATGCAAGGTCCCAAGTTGGATCACTGGTACTGACGAAAAAAAAAAAAAGTTTGTTTCCACTGTTAGTGGGACCCTTCATTAACATGGGACAGCTGTTGTGCACTATTTTATTATAATGGCAATTTAAAAACACATTGTAGATCTTTTTAAGGTTACAGTTCATCAGGTTTTTGTTGTTGTTGTTGTTATCCAGTCAGTATCAGCATGACTCATGGCGATCATGGCAGAGTTTTTAAAAACTACTGTAATTATTAAATAAAATTTTTGAATATAAATTTGCTTTAATGTTTTCAATATGCCAATGCTCAGGAGTACAAACTTACATTAATAAAGCAAATTCAAGACTGTGTTTACCATAGCAAAATGGAACCTTTTCTGAATGAACCCTAGCTTCTGCTCCTTAATTCTAACCCAAATCTTAGTATTATTTGAGTATCAGCTTGGACCTCATTCAGAGATAACAGTAGTTGCTTATGACATTCACAGGGTCCTTAGCTTAAAGCAATTTCAACCATTAATGGAAATGGAAACTGTTGTGGTAAATAATGAATTGTTTTAATTCCTAAAAGTACTGTTTTGCAAACACAACAGCATTTCTTATGGTCAGTATATAGCAAATTTCATATCTAGATTCCACAGTTACTTATTTTTTAAATTATGCTCTTAATTAAGACACAGATCCTTGATCACATGTTTATATAAAATTACCTCTGCCTATTTTGTCATTCAAAAATGGAGAATACATTATTTCGAGCACATTACAACCCAATTTGAAAATTAACTGAATGTCATTTTTGTAAGAATGTTAAAGATGCTATTTTTCTTACTAATTAAATCTGTATTTTCCAAATGGTGAAAAATGAGTGTCATTGGTCAGGCCATGGTAACTAGGTATTTATCATAGATGTTTCTATGTAGGTGTTTTATGGATAAGGTTAACATGTATATGTGGATTTTGAGCAGAATAGTTGCCTTCCATGAACTCACACAACTGGTTAGAGCTTTAATAGGTATAGGTGGGAAGTTTGGGGAAGCTATGTTTTCAGAGATTTTTACCTTTGATCTATTTTTTGAAGTACACTATCATAGAGTTACACAACATATTTTTTCTGTGTGTATGTTGTCAGAAATAGAGCCCAGAGCCTCACAATGATAGGCAAGGGTGTACTCCACCACTGAGTTACAACCTAGCTTGATTTTCATCTTTTAAATGCCTTTACGATCTGAGTGACAGAACCTTTTTATAACCCTAATATTGTTCATTTAGGCATTTTCTCTCTTTTTTTAAATCATGGACAGCAATTTGTTAATTTTACTTATCTCTTTACAGAAGCAAACTTTGGCATTATTATCTCTATTATACATATTGTATGTTTATTTTAATTAATATCTGCTCTTTATTATTTATTACTATTTTATTTTATCTTGCTATTCTTTTCATAACACAGTACAAAGAATATTAAGCTTATTTATTTTCAGGCTTTTTTTCATAACAATATTTGGATAATAAATTTCCCTTACTAGGCATCTCACAGATTTGTAATACAGTATTGTAGTATTCTCATTATAGTTAGGTAAAAATATTTCCTAAAATGATTTACAAGTTATTTAACCTATGAATTATACAACAGTATGCTTAAAACCTCCTACAGTTGTCATTTGTGACTTATTTTCCAATATAGTCATTCATGCTCAGGATGCACAATACAGTGTAACAGTCTCTATACAGGCACAATACTGGGGATTGAACACAAGTCGTCATGTGTGCTAGACAACTGTTCTACTCCTGAGCTACTTTCTAAGTCCATTTTGCCTATTTATTTTGAGACAAGGTCTCGGTAAGTTATACAGGCTGGGCTTCACCTTGCAATCTTGCCTCTGCCTCTTGAGTAGCATGGAATACCTTCATGCACCACCACAACTAAATGAATGTCAGACTTCTGAAATGTGTTGAAAATTTCTTTATTGCCAGTACAAAAAAAAAAAAAAAATCCCTAAATATTGTATATTAGCTTGTAAGAATGGATACTGTGTTGTAGATTATGTCTACTAGGTCAACCTTGTTAAAATCAAATGCTACTGATTTTATCTTTCTATAAATTTCTGAAAGTGAAACATTAAAAGTTAACTATTGTGGTAGCTTCGTCTATTTTTCTTTTATCCTTATACCTTTCTCCCCCCATCCCCACTTCCTTTTGTTGGTACTAAGCACTGAACCTGGAGCTGCATCCCCAATTCTTTTTATTTTTACTTTTGAGACAGGGTCTTGTTAAGTCACGAAGTTGCTCAGGTTAGTTTTCAGTTGCAATCCTCCTGGCTTGAGCACTATAGGTGTGTATCACCATATCTGGCTTAAATTTCAATTTTTCTTATTTATGTTTTATTTTGAAGTCACAGACATCTGTATTGGTGGGTGTGGTGTGACTGTACATAAAGACAGTTTATTTTTCCTACATAGTGCCCTTCTAATGGATAACTGCCTATATCCATCACATGAGGACACAACAAGAAGATGGCAGTTTGAAACTAGAAACAGGGTCTCCATTAAACTTGACCATGCTGGCACCCTAGTCTCAGACACTCAGATTTTAGAATTATGAGAAGTAAACTTCTGTTATTCAAGCCAATCATCCCATAGAATTTTGCATAGAAATTCAAACTAGGACAACTAAGTGCATCTATTTTTTGAATTGCTGAATATTACTGGTGATTGGGGAGCATTGTTTGCTTGGGATCTGTGTATGACTGCAGCTGTTAGGAGTCACTAATAGCTCAGTGAGCTGGATACCTACAGTGGCTCAGTAACGTGGTTGGCACATGTCCCAATTCCCTGAGGAAGCATCCTAAGTAGGACTAGCAAGAGATGGGTGTCACCAGGTCACTTAAAAGCTATTTCCTTAGTTAAAACAGCATTACTTCCACAGTATTCTATGGCCCAAACAATCCTACTGTTTACCCAGATTCAAAAACTTAGATAAAAATCCTTGGGGTAAGTGCATGGCAAGACCACACTGCAACAGAGCTCTACGGGATGAGATACTGACTGGCCACCTTTAAGAAACACAATCCCATACAATGGGTTTGTATGTATACTTGTCAATCTCAAGACTCAGGTGTTATGAGATATAAAATCGGGATTTCTCCTGTGATTCTTTTTGAAATAAAATACATAATCCCACATACTTAAGAACAAGCTCTGTCCAAATTTTTCCTTGATGAAAAGTACTTCAGAAATACAGATTTTATGCAATGCTGTTTTACCTGCATGTTCTCTTTCTGATAATATAACATTATCAAGCCAACTTAAATCTTTTTAATGATTATCCTCATCTCATTTTCACAAATACCAGACAGCATACATTTATAAATATCAAGGATAAGCTGTGATACCAGAGAGTTAAATTTAATTCCACCTTATTTTCACAAAATTTTAAAAAATTATGAAAATCAGTATTAATGAATGAAGGTCACCTTCAATGGATAGTGTCATTTCATTGAAGTAATTTTTCCTTTTGTCTTCTGAGTTACTAATCTCTTCCCATTAACAGCCTGCACATTTATCCATCTTGCCAAATATACTTATCTCCTCTAAAAGTTAGGGAGCATGTCTTCCTTGTTCATTATTATATTCACTGTGGCAAATACAATGCCTACCACCAAATAGGCACTGAATAAAGAGGTCTCCTAGATAGGTCTCTAGATAGCAATAATATTTTCAACTTTTATTTATAGTAACTGCATAAGTTGTTTCTTTTTCATATTCAAGACTTACTTAAAACAGACCTTGACCAATATTTGGGGTGTTCCGACATGATGACTATACTGAATGTGGATATACTTTAGTAGCTCAGAGAAGTCGAGTTATATAAATAGTAGTTACAGTAACAAAAAACAAATTTGATGGATTAAGATGCTTTAAAAATGGGACCAGGGAGATAGCTCAGCAGACTAAGCACCTACTTTGTTAAGCACAGGAACCAGGGTTCAATTCCTGGTCCCATATGCTGTGCCAGCCCAATCCCCAAGGCATGATGAGCCAGTGGCAGAGTTTGGGTGTGGTAGTACAAACCTGTAACCCCAGGGCTGGGGAGGATCAAAAACAGAAGGATCACTATGAGTCCAAACTGCACAGTGAGACCCTGTACTAAATACATAAATGAAAAAAAAAAAAAAAAAAAAGAGATCCTTTAAAGATGACTTATTGGGCTGGAGAGATAGCTCAGAGGTCTAAGTGCCTGCCTGGCAAGCATAAGGACCTGGATTTGATCTCCAGGCCCACATACCGTGCCACTGAACCAGAGCATGGTGGTGCACACCTGTAATCCCAGTGCTGGGAAAGCTGAGACAGGAGGATCACTATGACTCCAAGCTGCATAGTGAGACCCTGTACCAAATAAATAAATCTTTCAAAAAATTACTTGGTACCTGGGACTGGGGACATAGTTCACAAGTGCTTGCATGGCAAGAGCAAGGTCCTGAGTTTGATCCTCACTTCCACAAAAAAAAAAAAAAAAAAAAAAAATTCTTACCAACATAAAAGAAACATTTTTTTGTTTGGTTTGATTTGTTTTTTTGTGTGTGTTTTTTGTATTTTAGGGAAGGGTCTACACTGCAGTGGTTCTCAACCTGTGAGTTGTGATCCCAGTGGGGGGGGTCTAACAACCAAAACATAGGGGTCACCTAAAGCCATCAGAATATACATATTTAAACCCATGCTATGCCATGGTGAAATGTTATTTATTGGAATTAGTAATAAATATTTCTCAACATCTAATTAAATACTGTTTTTGTGATTAATCACTATGTTAAAATTATGTTTGATTTGTAGCAATGAGAATACAAAATGCATATCAGGTATTTACATTCCGAATAATAACTGTAGCAAAATTACAGTTTTGAAGTAGCCACCAAAATTATTTTTTGGTTTGGGGTCACTGCAACATGAGGAACTGTATTGTGGGGTCATGGCATTAGAAAGGTTGAGAACCACTAGTCTACAGGGTGTTCAGGGTCTCACTATTAGATTGGACTCATAGTGATCCACCTGTTTATAGCCTCCCAAGAGCTAGGATTACACGTGCACTACCATACCCAGTCTCAACTGCTGTCTCAGTATGCCCCAGGTGCAGGGCCAGCATGTAGGCCCAGAGATCGAATCACTGGCCCCTGTGCCAGCTTGCAGAGAAACTGTATTCATGAGGTAACCCTGAACATAAATTGGAAAAACATCTAGATGTAAAAGAGTAATTATTCAGTAGAATCACTACTTTATGTACAGTATTACTTTTTTTTTTTTCAAGAATATGTCTCCATGTTAATTACCTGCAAAGGAAGTAGAGAGCTGCAATGGTGAGGGTGACCAGAACAGCCAATGCCATAAAAGCTACAAACAGGTTACTTTTGGTTTGGATGTTAGCACTTGGGAGAAAAACTTCTTCACAACGTGCTCCTGTGTAATTTTCAATGCATCTGTAGGAGAAATTTCAGATAAAGAATGCATCTATGTTCTGTTAATTAAAGTGCACAGCAAAGAGATTTCCAGCTGATATGGAGGAAGAAGTCTAAGAGTGCTGAATGGAGAACAAAATGAAACAAAAACATGCAGCATTCATTTATGAAATCTGTTTATTGTTTTATTTTCTAATGGCTTGGGAGCACTAGATAAATTATAGGGTTATCAGTCTTCTAGATTTTTTTTCTTTTTGATAAGCTTTCCAGGCTAGCATTAAATTATTGGACTCAAGCATACCTTCTGTCTCAGCCTCCCAAGTATCTAGTAGTATAGGAACCACCTCCACATCACCAATTTACCTTCAAGGTTTTCAATGACGTAATTCCAATTCACCTAAAATTTATTTTGTTGTATTTATATTTAGGTCATTTTTTTCCTCAAAATCAGTAGCTGGTTAGTTCAACTCCATTATTAAGATATTCTTTACCCACTATTTCAATATTGGCTTAATGAACACAGGTTAAATTTACATAAGTAAAAGCATTTATTTCTACTCTTTAATGACCTATACATTTAATTCTGGGGCTCTACCATGCTACTTCAATACTGTGACTTTGTAGCATGTTTTAAAGTCTGGCACTTCCCTTTTTAGAATGTTTTATTTCTCATTCACCAAAAAAAAAAAAAAATTTCTAAACCAATTATTTTCAGCTCTCTAGAATTCTATGACAAGGTTAGGAATGTAACTTAGTGGTAGAGTGCCTACCTAGCATGCAAAAGTTTCCGGATTCAGTTCTTCAGCACCACAAAAACAATAAGAAAAAACAAATTTTGAGACCTCTTCATTATATAATATAGAACTCTAACTTTTAGTATTACTAGTCAACTCCTTTTGCCCTATTAACATGTTCAAAGAATTACAAAATTTAAAGATTCATGGAGATAAGAATGAGAGTGGTACTAGATCAACTTCTATTGTGTAGTTATGTTTAAATAATGTTTTAACATAAATTTATATTTATTTATAAACTATCTAAAGAAGTTAAAAAATGAACTTGTAAAAATTACCTTTAGCAGCAATTTTTTGTAAATAAGTGTATATGTATGCACACACATATACACACATACTTTAAACTGGTTTTATTGAATACAGAGGTTGATTCTACTAAATTAATTCTCCTCCCCTCGCCTTTTCCTGGGTTAGATATTTAGAACTTTTATCTCCATTTTTTCTCACCTTAAACCAATAAGGATATAAACCTGGAAAGCTATAGGTGAACACATTACTGCTTACACAAGAATGACATAGACTCATCGTCTACATATAAATTAGAGAAAAGAACACTGAATAGTTTTTAAAGAAGCATGCGAAAGAAATTTTATGAAACTCAAACCACACCTTATGTGAGGTAAGTAGCATTAAAGTGCTAGCTTCCACTGAGGGTATCTGTTTGGCCACGGTAGCAGTCTATATTTTTCTGACTACCTTAAACAGAAAAATAAGGACAGGGTAAGATTGGCAAACTAAACATATTCTGGGATAAATCACAACTGTCTAAAGTTTAAGCATAAATACTAATTTCCATATAAATCTGTTATGCAAATATAAAGAGAGGAAAGATCAAATGAAAATAGTTTTATTATCCAGGGATGGTGCCACAAAGCCTGTAATCCCAGCACTTCGGAGGCTGAGGCAGGAGGATTGTTGCAAGTTTGAGACCAGCCTGGCTACAAAGTGAGCTCAAGGCCAGCCTGAACTACATAGCAAAACTCTGTCTCAAAAAGACAAAACAAAAACAGAAAGTAGTTTTTTTTTTTCTCTTACACCTCTCACCTCCCTAAAGAGGACACCTGAAAGTCAACAAAGTCATGGTTGCAATCACCTGCACAAAAAGAGGAAGGGCAACTTTTCATATACTGATAAAATAGAGTCTAAACTTAGTTTTAAAACTATCTCTAGAGTAACCCAGAAGTAAAAACCCTACCATGATTTAACTATTTTTGTTTGTAAACAATTCTGTAACATTTATGCCTTTATTTTTTAAAAGAAGTTTTACCCATGGAAAATTCTGTCACAGTTCCAAAATAATCAAATTTTGAAATAATGTTAAAACTAGAGTTGTTTCCACTCTAGAAACAAAAAATAACTAGAACCCACAATATACAAACCCTGAAACCACAGAAAACAATTATTTGCAACAAGCAAGATTTCTACCAAAAAAGCTAAGAAGAGCACCTGCACACACTGGGCAAGCTATCACAGTGTGGCAACCTCTCCCCTGCTAGTGCAACAGAAACTGTAGGGATGCAGGATAATTCTGGAACAGTATGTTATAGGGCTGCAGAAAGATTTTGGGGCCTCAGGAGTAAGACATATTTTGTTCAGACAGAAAAGGAGATTCATCACTTCTCTGGTTGTACAGAAAAGGATAACTCAGGAAGAGTCAGATGAAACTTATACCTTAAGTCAGAGTAGCAGATATGACCCTCAGAGGAGAGCCATGAGTGGTGTGCAACAAGAGTAGCTCACAGGAGAGGCAGGAGTGACCCAAAGATAGTATGGGCAAAACCTATGCCAACCTGAGAGAAAAACAAAACATAAAACCAGGAACAGGGAGGGCCACAGTATATCAGATGTCTATGGAGCAGGTGAGAGAGAAAGCATGAGGAAAACTGTTGAGCTTTAGTGCACTGGGATGTGTAAACAAGGGAGGTTGTTGGGTGATCTGCTGAGGTAGAGACTAGGACTGAAAGAGCTCCTAAGTGGCCAAATGATCTGGTAGCTGGGCTGAGATGAAAGGATAAGCCCAAGAAATTTAGGTTTAGCCACATCTGCCAAGATTGGGGGAAAAAAAATTCATTAAAAGATGTTAAAAGATGTTTTGAATCTTACATTTCCCCAAAGATCAAAACAAAACAAAACCTAAAGGGGACATGGTCTGTCTTTCCTTTCAGGGAAGTTTCCCTGGACAAAGTTAACTGATAAATTCACTTTTGGCTCCCAACTTAAGTTGGTATTGTCACTTAATAAACTTGAAACATTTCTTGTGCACTGTAAATTCTTAAACTATAATTATAAGATTAACTTTTGTACTCTCTCTCTGCTGGTTTAAGATAAAAACATTGATTCAAGATTGCTTAGGAGTCTGCTGGCAGCTAGTCCAATTTAAAATGCAATAATCTGGGACCAAAGAGGAAAAAAGAGAAACAGTAAAAATCCAAGCAGCCACAGTCAAGTTTGTTATGAAGTTAACAGTGAGACTGAAAAAAAAAAAAAAAATACATAAAGAAGGCTGTAAGTATAAGAGTTATACATTTGATATGAAAGGATTTTGTATGATAAAAACTTTGTCCTGCTACAAAGACAAAGCAAGGCTCAGTGACAAAACTGGAAAGCTCACACATGTAGAAAAAAGCTTGTGGAGTAGTTTGTATTTAAAAAAATGTGTAGCTGGGGAGATAGCTCAGCAGTCTAAGCTATATGGCAAGTGCAAGGACCCGAGTTCAATCCCCAGTACTGCATGCTGTGCTGGCCCTGGAACTTAGGTGTGATGGTACATGCCTATAATCCCAGCACTGGAGAAGCTGAGACAGGAAGGATCACTATGAGTTTGAGTTGTGTAGTGAGACCATTGTATCAAAGAAAAGGAGGAGGACAAGGAAGAAGGAAAAGGAGGAGGAGAAGGAAGAAGAGGAGGACGAGAAGGAGGAGGAAGGGGAGGAGAGGAAGAGGAAGAAGAGGAAAAAGAAGAGAAGGAAGAGGAAGAGGAGGAAGAGGAGGAGGAGGAAGAATTTTTTCTAAATGTATGTTTGAATGTTAGCCGGGCTCCACTGGGCTGTTCCTTCTAAAAGCTCTGTGTTGCTCCAAATGGGGACTTTGACCCTGAATTAATCCTTCTCATGCCTCTGCTCTCTTCTCTGTTTGACTTGTTAACATACAAAAAAAAAAAAAAAAATCTAAAAACAAACAAAAAAACAAAACAGCTAATGGTTGAAAAATTTTATTGTTATGTAGATGAGATACATTTATATGGGACAAGAAGTCTATGTGTGGTCATTAACACTACTAAAACCCTGTGAAGTTGCTCCTTCAATGTTGGATGGTTGACTTAGGGGACAACTGGTGATTTAATTGGCTATGTACATAGAGCGATAATTAGAAATAGAGGACTGAAAACCCAGAACAATTTCTCTACATGGACTAACAGCTGAATATAGTTCAGACCCACAAGGCTTCAGCTCTGTCTGGCTGCATACTGCAAGACACACATAGCCATGGCAAAAGAAAAAGGGGAGCTGCTCTACTAGGAGGGTCAGGGAACAAAACCAAAACAAAAACGAATATGAAGAAAACTACAGAAGAGCAGCAGAGGGTTTCACTGGCATGAATATGACCCAGCTTTTGGAGATGGCCACCAAAGGGTATGTAAATCATGAATAGGAGGCCAAGTGGGAAGTTGATAGGTTCAAAACAAAACAAAACAATTAGATCTGTTGCTGGTTGTGCACACAGGGAAAAAAAAAAAAAAAAGACAAAAACCACTAAGGAGTGAGGGTGTCGATATGGGCAGAGCAAAAGTCAAAACAGGTCAAGATCTGCCAGATGACCAAAGCTAGTGATCAATGTATATTAGGGATCAACCAGGATCAATGTGCAGGATATAAAAAACATGGATACTGGAATAATGAATGCCCAGAAAAAAAGATGCCAGAAATGACAAAAGCTAAAAACCTAGAAAGCCATCTGCTAAAGGCTGCTACTCCTAGGAGGACTCAGAGGCCAACCATATTAGACTGGTAGAAACTGAAAGATACGAGTACTAGGACAGACCATGGCCCATTTTGTTAGACCACCAAGAGCTCATGGTCACAATCAAAGTAGGGGCCAATTTATGGACTTTATGGTAGAACATGGAGCTGAGCACTCAGTAGTGATGCAGTCAATAATATTGGGCTGTTATCCAAGAAAAATATCATGATTATAAGAACAAAAATAGAGGCCCTTTTACCAGCCAACAAAGATGTGTTATAGGGGTCAAGAAGTCCAACCTGAGTCCCTGTATCTCCCAAACTGTCTGGTTCCCTTATTAGGGAAAGACTTGCTCCAAAAGCTGTAGGTCCCAATTACCTGTGGGTCACAAGGAGATATAACTCTAAGCCTGGCCTGATCTGACCAAAAGCTATGGTGTTTACCCTTAACTGTCCCACAAACAGAAGAATGAAGATTATACTCAGACAAGCCACAAAAAATAGATGAACTACCTAGACTGGTATACCAGATGGGCAAAAGATAACCCACAGGACTATAAATTGGACACCAGTGACAATGGAATTAAAGCCAGGGCAACTCTAGTTACAGTATTCCAATACCCACTCCACCAGGAAGCCACACAGGATGTTTAAGGCAGCCCTTAGAATATAGAATTTTGACTAGAAACAGACAGAGAGACTCAAGATGGGCTACTATAGCAGCTCCTGAAGCCTGAAAGAGAAGCCTTAGCCATGCCTCTCATATTGGAGCCACCTTTCCTGAAGACCTCAAATTATTCTCTAAATGAAAAAGCTTGGTTTTCTTGAAAGCCTGGTAATTATATCAAGAGAGGATGGTGAAAATTCTCTGACAGAATGCTGGCCACTCCAGGGTTGTGAGACAATTATATCAAAGTTCTCACATGGGAAAAACAGCACCAGAGAAGTTGTTAGGCTGCCATTTCTGTGTGCTGTGACTCACTGCCCTCACATGAACTGTTTGTGAACAATGTCTAACCTGTGTCTGTTATGGTTTGTATCTAGTTGTCCCGCAAAGCCTCATGTAATTCATGGGACTGTCAAGCGATCGGCTCAAGGGGCGGGGCCAAAAGACTAGGGTGGGGCTTGAGGGACGTGGCCAAGAGAAGCACAAACCACTAAACTGACAGCATGCGCTGTCAGAGTTGCTCCCCTTCCCCCAGGCGGCAGTCCCTCACAGATATGAAGTGAATCATCCTGGACACGGCGGCGTAGAGTCTCAAGGTCTTGCTCTGTAATTCAGGCTGCTTTAAATTATGAAACCTCCAGTAACTGTGAGCTAAATAAACCTTTCCTCCCCTAAGCTTGCATGTCCAGTATTTGTGCTAGCAATGACAGAAAAGTAACTAAAACAGTGTCCAAGATAAAGGTCCACCTGACTCCAGACAAACAAAAAAACTGGTCCTACTCCATGTGAAAACTTGCTTGTGGACTTGGCTAAACTGCCTTGAGCAGGAGGCTACCAATATAATTTGTTGCTTCTTTGCACCTTCTCAAGATAAACAGAGGTCTTCCCCACCCAAATAGAAAAATCACAAAAGGTAACAAAGATATTTTTAAAAGACATCCTAAGATTTGGACTACCCATAACCTTGAAGTCAGATAATAGATCAGTGTTTGTGGCTGAGGTAGTCCAGGAATACAAACATGTTAAAAATAAAATTGAAATTACACATAGCCTATTAGCCACAAAGTTCAAGAAACAGCACATGAAATGGACATTTAAGGAACTGCTCAAGAGATATTATCAAGACACATATTTGAGATGGGATCAAGTCCTGTCCATGGTCCTTTTTCAAGACCAGTGCACCCCTACCAAACAAACTGGGTATCCCTCTTTTGAAATTCTATTTGGTCAGCCACCCCTAATTATTGGTTAAATTAAAACTAACCTCTGTGAACTAGGGGTATTGTCCCTAAGGAGATAGATGTGAGCTCTATGGATAAGCCACACAAAATATCCATGGTTGAGTACAAAAGAGGATATCTATAAGTCTGGCAGACTCATCAGATCTCTCTAAGTCTGAGGACTTTGTTTGGGTCAAAAAAAAGGAATCCAACTGCCATAAGACCTATATGGGATGAGCCCTCTATTGTAATCCTGATGTCAAAATTGCAGGAATTGTGCCTTGGATCCATCACATGCAGCTGAAGCTGGAAGCCCAACACAGGTAGACCAGCCAACAGGATCCAGACAATCTGAAATGGATAATTCTATGGTGAGGTAGACACCACCAACCTCTGCTCTAGTCACTCCAGAATCTGACTAGTGTGCACATGACTGAAGCCTAAGGAAACAATAACTTTTCTTTGTCCACTACAGAAGACAAGTCCACATATAGCTGAAGCTTGAGAACCAATATGGAACTGCTATGACAATATGTTACTTTTTTTTCTTATAATTCTCCCTCTGCCCAATAGAAAGTCAACCCCCAATAATGGGGTAAATGATAATACTAATGCTCTCTATTAAAACTCACTTATAGAAAGCATCAAAGAGAGTAATGAAGCAGGACTTAAAAAGTAAAAGTCAAGTTTCTCAAACTTCTCCCTCCCTACAACTGGTGTTCTTTGTTCTGATAGAGACAAAAGCAGTAACTTTTGTCACTGTAAGTTAAATTTTATATCTTCCTATTCCCATAATATCCTGCTATGCTTGAGCACGACAATCAAGATACAAACCTGTCACACCTTGACAAACTGCCTTTGTTCTCTGTCTCAGTGCCCACAAGTTTTCTGCTGAAGACCAACTCCCTTAACTAAATGTATAAAAATTAGAGCCTATTCTTTGTCCAACACTCAGCCATTTTGGTCCGTAAATCACACTCAGTGACCCTCCTGTTTTCAGCCTCCCAAGTGCTGGCATTTACAGGTGTGCACACCATGCCCAGTCTCAATTGCCATCTCAGCATGCCCTGTGGAAGGGGCCGGCATGGCACAGTGGGGATTGAAACCTGCTGCTGTGCTCTGCTTAAGCAGGCTAAGCTTTAGTCTGCTGAGCTATCAGGCTGGCCCTCTTTGATCTCTTAAATTCTTCAACAATTGAATAATTCAGACACAAGTTCAGTGACAGGATGGTTTTGGTGCTATTTTGCCCTGACAGCCCTAGTCTGATTCATCTCCTCCTAATAGGGCTCTTCATCTTTCCTTCTACTCCAGTGCTGCACAACAGTGTCAAAAATCCTCCTTAAATTGGGCATCAAAGACACTAAAATTTTTTCAAATAAAACAGATGTGGTGTCATAGGCCTATAAGGCTGAGGCAAAAGGACTGCAAGTTTGAGATCAGCCTAGACAACTTAGTGATTTACTCAGACCTTGAGTCAAAAAATTAAAAAGGTTTGGGGACTCAACAATGTATGTTTTCATTGTGTATTGCAAACATGTTTTAAAATGGTGTGCTGTGGATCTAGATCAGTGCAAAGGGACCAGGTTGACTCCACAGTATAGAAAGAAGGAAGGAAGGAAGGAAGGAAGGAAGGAAGGAAAGAAAGAAAGAAAGGAGAAAGATGAAAGAACAAGGATGGAGGGAAAAGAAAAGGAAGAAGAAAAATAAATGCTATCCCATCCAAATGAAAAGCTACAAACACATTATTCATGCTTCTTCAGTAAGGATGTTCAAATTTAGATAAGATTAAACACCAAAGGAGGGCCAGCCAGATAGCTCAGCAGGTTAAAATACTTGCTTAGGTAGACACAGGGACCAGGATTCAAACCCTGGCATATTGTGCCAGCCCCACCTCCAGGGAGCACTGAGCCTATGACTAAGACTGGGCATAGTGGCACATGCCTATAATCACAGCCTCAGTGCTTGGGAGGCTGAAAACAGGGGGATCACTACGAGACCAATTTGTGTAGTGAGACCCTATAGACCCTGTAATAATACATAAAAGAAAAAAAAAATAGACAAACTGATGAAACTTACATAAATATTTTATTTAGATGATAAATGCTTTGATTTTAAGAAATTAAGAATGCTATAAGTTTAATGGTCATATCAGGATTTAAACATCAGAAAAAGGAATATGAACAAGTTTCTACTGTCATACCAGTAGGAAAAAATTCTCTTGTATGAAAAGCAAACTCTGGGTGGTAACTTTAAGTAAAATCAAGTTAAGGGAGAATATTTTGTTCTTAATCAAATCTAAATTTAAAGAAAGGGGGACAGATTTAAATATGCTGTTATTAAAAAGCAAGATTGATAATCTAAAAGTGAACGGTAAACTTTTGGTTATTTATCATGTAAAATGCAAACACTATTAATTATTGTGCATAAGCCAATTACTTTTAAAGTTATAATTAGCTTATGAAAATTTTATGGCCTTAGTTATAAGTATCAAATTTCAGGGAAACATAAATCCACTCTAAGTTAATAAGTGTATGAAGAAGAAATGGAGAATTGGTATTATTAGCTGAAACAAAATATAGAAAACTCAAGTGTTACACCAGTATTTATGCAGATCTAACTAGCTTTCATCTTTATGTAAGTAACCTCTCTTGCCAAATTCTTTCTGGTCATTATTTCTACAAAGTCTACCAAACAGCAAAGTTATGCCACCTAATATGGTGAATACCAAGCACTAAAGAGCAACACACATTAATGTTGGTATAGATACAAATGTTCAGTGAGATAAGAAACTCCAAAACTCAGAATCCAAATGGTACATTGATTTTCCAACTGGAAAATACCATGATATAACCCTAAACAAGAGGTGTTCAGTACATCAGACATGAAATAAACTTGTATTATGCTTTATACAAGTTTGATATACTTTATATCAAACTTTAGCATGAATGAAGAACCAAGACTGAATCATATGAAAAAGTGCCATTTAGCATCTATAAGAAGGAACACCTGAAGAAAACTAGTTTCTCCATGCTTGTTGGCTATGTGACCTTAAGTTCTCTAACACTCTGAGAAATCAAAACAACACCTGCACTTTTTCACAGGACTATTAACAGAATACATAAGACAATATCTAAAATGTTGAGTCAAACTATACAAGTGAAACTAAAATTGGCCATCTTTGTTTATGTCTAACATTGGAGTACAGGGAATAAATTGCCTAGGAAAATCATAGACAGAAAAGGCAGAAAGCATGGTGGCCAACAAGTATACTAACATTAAATATTTCCCTGAAATAAGGAACAAAGTTTATATCATTGTTAAAGAATTCCCTAAATTGAAGAGAGGCTCAGCATCAAAGGCGCTTCACTTGAGCTGATGTATCCTGACAGAAAAATTCTAATACTGACATGTAAAATCTGACTTCATTACGACCATATTCCATGACAATCAAAGTTCTATCTGAAACTTGTGAACACTGGGGGAAATAAAATTGTTAGAAGCAAATAGAAAATAAACTGACAGCATGGGCTTGGGTACCTTCAATAGTCCAGGGCCACATAATAACACTCACGTACATAGTCAAAATCTAACATACTCCTATCAGATTTTTATATACCAAGAATGCAGAGAAGATGAGCTCACAAACTTTGCCTTTTTCATTAATTAGTGTTGTAAATGGAAATTTATCATGTATTCAATTCTTAATACCTACAGATTTACTTAACATTCAATATTTTTGTGGACAACTGGTTTATTAGCTTAACTAAACTGATAATTATGAATATTTCTAATTTATTAGTCTAATTTAAGTATAGTTAAAAAGCAGGAGTGGATTCTTTCAATATTGACTGTTACCTCAATAATTCATATGCTAAAATGAAGACTGTATCTGAGCATCAATCATCGAAGTCTTTATATAGAATAATACATATTTGTCATTATGTAAAGTATTGTATATAGTTATATTGTGAAGGATTACTAGTTTTTTA